>JBBPCS010002856.1:0-12982 GCA_037974645.1 Hollardia meadi
TGTGTGTGTGTGTGTGTGTGTGTGTGTGTGTGTGTGTGTGTGTGTGTGTGTGTGTGTGTGTGTGTGTGTGTATAAGTCACCACCCCAAGTATGTGTGAAGCCTGCCAGTAAAATTGGCTTGTTTTTCTGGAAACCCATTACAGAATCCAGTCCTGCGTGTGTGTTTGTAGATGGGAATAAAATAGCATTTACTGTATGTGTTAGGTGGGTTTTGCCAGACATCAGTTAGCCACAATTTGCAGATTCTTTTTGCTATTTTGTAAGAACTTCATATATAAATCCAATTTGGGGATGTTCGGTCCAGGTTTACTGAATATGCAGTTATGTGGTCACATTTTTGAACCCTTGTAACCCTTTGAAACCCACACTTAATAAGATATCAAGACTGTTTTAGCCATGCTCGGGGCATCGCTGTTGGAATGACAGTGTCACTCACCACTTTGATTCAGGCTCAAACATCTCAACAACTATTTGATGGATTAACATGTAGATATTTAGAGGACGAATCTTAAAGACTTTAATGATTAATGAATGACATTCCCATCAGCCTCAGTTGTACTTTGTGTTTAGTGCTAACTGGCATATGCTAGCATTCAACATGCTACACTAAGATTCTGCAGATGGTAAACATTGTTAGCATGATGTTCTGAGCATGTTAGCTCAGCAGCACTGTTGTGTCTAAGCCTCACAGGGCTGCTGTAGACTAGTAGCCTTGTGTTTTTTGGAGAGATCATTTTTTATAGATGCCAGGTTTTCAGCAGTCGCCAACAATTTATTGTACTGTCTTGTATTTATTTTTGTGTCTGGTGTTTTTAAGCGAAACATTGTTTTTCATTTTTATGTATGGAAGTGCATAAAAATGACCATTAAAGGATCATCCACTCAAAAATGGCACTCAGTGCAGGTGGACATTTGCACAAGCAATTCAACCTGGCTGAAATGTAAAAGATTATCAGTGTTCTTCGTGTCATAAATTTCTTTGTCAAAAGTTATTGACGTTTATGGTTTTTTTGATGTTTTTTTCTCCCAGCCAAGGATTTCATTGGCAGTCTGATGGAAAAAGATCCAGCCAAGCGTTTCACCTGCGAACAGGCACTCAGACACCCCTGGTGAGAAACACACACACGTCATATGTCATACACAGGCTAACAAAAAGGCATAAAATCAGTATAGATATTGAGGTATAGTAGGAAGTGTTAACAGATAATGTGTCTGTATGTCAGGATCGCCGGGGATACAGCGCTTTGCAAGAACATCCATGAGTCAGTCAGCCGACAGATCAGGAAGAACTTCGCCAAGAGCAAATGGAGGGTAAATGTTGTTTGCTGCAGTTTTTTTGTGGTTTTGGCTCTTTTGCAGCAGACTTTGGTATTACTCCAGTATGGCTCCTCAATCAATTGTCTGCCTTTTTAGAAGCTGAATCCCTGTAAAATCCTGGCCCACCATATGTTCAGGAGTTAACCTTCATCATCCACTTTTCTCTTGAAGATGAGAGAGTAATGTGCAGAAATGATTCTTTCTTTAAGAAGTGCTCTTCACACAGTATGTCATTTCAGCTCCGGTTATTAATAGTACACCTAGCTTGAGTAATATTTGAACCTCAGATGTTTTTAAATGGAAGAATTGAAACTGCAACAGAAGAGCATATCATGGTGTTTTTGCACTAGTGCCAGTTCATTGAAAGCAGCTTCTGTTCTGTAACTGCAAATCCACTTTGAAATGTAACATTTGTGATCTTTTCAATAACATCAATTAAAACAAATCCCTAATATAATCCCACTCCTACTCATGAAACAGTACATTGATACTGTGGTGACCTCAGGCTGAACCAATTGTAGAAATAAAAAATAAAAAACACCCCTCGCTATTATGCCACAACAAAACATCCTATTTTAACAAGAGAGAGAGAGAAAAAGATGCTATTAAATACTGTTTATGATACACAAAATGCAGGCATAATGAGAGCTCTCTGTTTCTATTTTTGTCATTTATCTTCCCATTTCCTTTCTCTCTCCAGCAAGCGTTCAATGCCACCGCCGTGGTTCGGCACATGAGGCGGCTGCAGCTTGGCAGCAGCATGGGGAACAGCATGGACGCCTCCAACCCACCGACCAGGCCGAGCCAGTCACAGAAGCCGGTCCAGGCGGGCCAGAGCCAGAGCCCCAACACGGCTGCTAGTAAAACGTCTTCCATAGACAACAACATAGCAGCTCCTCGTAAGGAATGTGAGTATGAGTCAAGAGAACATATGTGTATTTCAAAAAGTCAGATGTATGTTGTTCTGTATTTATATAAAAAACACAAGAGCAACAATGGAGGGACTGGATTAATTTTCCTGATATAATATAAGTTAGCATGTGTGTCTAGCTTACTACCTACTAAACCAGTGGTTTTGTCCTGTTCTAGTTTACAATTCAGCAACCCCAGCCAAGCTCATTAGATAGTTGTTCAGATAGTTTGGACCCAAATGCAGACACTGAAGGCAGAGCAGAGTGAGTCCAGCAACGTTTATTAAACACCAAAAAAACAAAGGCTTATGGGATGTAGAGGCAGGCGAGGGTCAAAACCACATAACCAGTCCAAACAGGCAAGCAAAATCCAAAAGGGTGAAGACAGAAACAATCATAGTGGAGGGAAAAGAACAAAGGGAGGAAGTGTAAAGCAGAACAAGACACTACAGGAAAGGACTACAAAATAACACAGGAAGTAACAAACACAGGAATATAAACTACAAACTCAAAACCATAACACACTTCAACTGAAACCTTGACAATAGTGTTGCGTTCATATCTTCATACCTTTTTTCTTGTTACCTTAAAAGTAAAACGAACTGTTTGAAAATACAAACAGTAAAGCATAAATCTAAGCTGTTGTTCATCTAAATAAGGTTAGAATGAAATAATAGTCATAACAATGCTGATTCCATGTCTTGGATGGTCTTTTAGCATTATGGTATGTATGTAGCCATCAAGTGCAGATTTTTGTCAGCTTAAAACTTTAAAAAGTCTGTAAGGGACAGCCTTTTTTAACTAACTCATGAAGCTAGCTTAATTAGCTAGTTGGCCATAGCTGTAAAATTCAGCCAGTCAAAGTTGTTTTTTCCTGCAAAAGCAATGGTCACCGGGTGGAAATGTGCTTTTGTCTTCCTCTGTCAGAAATTGCTCAATATTTCAAATGTGACAGCATTATAAAAAAAAATCTGCTGACTCCTCCCTCTCAGGTGTCACTGCACCGGTCACACCCTGCAGTCTGGCGTCCGCAGCTTCTTCTCCCGCCACAGGGGCAGAACTGAACCGGCCACATCCCTCAGCGGTTCCTGCCCCGGTGCTCACAGAGACCAAGTGACGCCAGGTCCCGCGGGGAACCAGCTGGGAGGCTACAGCGCTATGAGGCAGAGAGACGAAAGAGACGGAGGACGACAGGAGAGGAAGAGGATCCCCCCCTCTTCTTCGTCCCTTTCTCTACTCACTGCATTTTCACTTGGATGAGTCCACCCCAGCCAGTTCCCCGCCCTGCTCCTGAGAGAGCAGAGGACTGTACCTCCACCCCACCGATTCAAGCCACACAGCGCCATGCTGTACGCCCATCACCCACCCACAGCAACCGCACAGCCCCTGACTCTCACTGTGGATGTTTGTACAGCCGGCTGTGATTGGTTGCCGTTTAATGATGAATGGGTGTCGACTGCTGCGAGCTTGAGCTCTCATTGATGGTTCACGGTGGGAACAGTGGTATCGTAATATTCAGTGTCAGTCAACATCAACTTCCCTCTTGAATCTGATCTTTCCTGCACCACTATATTTAGCTTTTTTCCAAATTAGGTTTGACTGTTGGTAACTGGATTGTTTTGTTTATTATTTCTGTTAATTTTAAAGGTGGTACGTGTAACTTTTACAAAGCAAACATCATTGTCAAACTGATTGCTGCTTTAGTACAATCATTGTAAATAAATAAATGGCTATGACGATTGGTCGCCTCTACCTCACGCTAAATAACAGCTATTTATTGTGCGAGCATTCTTAATATTAAAACCCTATTTCCCATAATCCACCTTTTCTTCTTGTTTTAACAAACACTCTGAATGCTTTGGGTCTGTTTGCTCTGGAAGAACAGCACCCTCTTCCCTCAGAATCTGTACACTGCGTAAATGCAGAGTAGAGGCTGGAAGACCTGATGACCTGATTTGTTTACACTAATTTTACTAATTTAGCAAACTAATTTGACAATGATTTGTTCATGTTAAAATGTTTCATATAGCACCTTTAAGTAATTTTGTCCTTAATGTCCTTATGGGCTCATTTGTTTGTTTGTGCTTTAAGAAATGCTTTAAAAGTACCACACGACTGTTGAGATATGAAAACATGTGTAAGCGCTTTATGTATTTTTGCACAGAGAGGGTCAGATGTATCTCAGACAGAGATTAGCCACCATCCACTTATGTTTATCAGAGTACAGATCGTATAAACCTTTATAACCCATAGTGGATGCCAGAGCATTGTACAACTTGTTTATTGTCTGAAAGATTCTGATTTGTTTATTATTTTCTTACTTTATAAGATTTTTATAACAATCACCCTTTAAGGGACACACATACAGGTTACTACGAAACATACAGCAGGTTTAGGATAGGACAGATGGAGGTATTTACAGGAAAACTGCCTCCAGTTGAGAATGTTAGCGACTACCTGATAGTTTGCCCTTTGATTTCCCAAACGAAGCAGCCAGAAGGTTACACACTGTCCCTGAGATATTTGACTGTTTAGTGTATTTGACCTGTGTGGAGACAATATCTAGAAGCTGCTGCCTGCCGCTGTTCCTTTTCCCCTCGAAAGAAGCCATGATCTCACCTTTTCGCATCGTCAAGCTGCACCCAGTTCAGAAGTGCTCAGGGAAAACTGCGGTTGCACTGTGAGCTGGCGAATACTTAACATTTCCTGGTTTAGGTTTTTCTCTCAGTGTTTTTGGTCGTGGCATCACAGTTAACGATCCAGGACTTAAGACATTAGCTATGTTCTTCCTGCCGTGTTGTACAGAGGACTTGTGACTGGAATACTGAAACCTCTGACTTGGGTTCAGACTCTTCCACCAAGGACTCCAAGGTGTTTTGGAGACAGCATGTGCACCTTGTTTTGCTATTTTGGCTATTCTGTTTTGTTGATGTAATCCTCAAGCCTTATTGTGACCAAAATCTAAAGCCCGATTTGCGTAGCTTGGTCTCTTATGATTACTGAAATGGTCCAACACTGGCAAATGTCAAGTATTTATTTCATAATGAGCAGCATAGCTAAAATATTTTCAGCAAGTCCCCCATCATCCCCTACCTACTTCTAGCTGGACTGAGGGTTCAGCTTTAACGCATAGTTTTGTAAAATCAAATGTATCCTTGATCCAATGGTCACAAGGGGGCACTAGTCCATTACTGTCCGCTGCTGATTGACTTCTGGTGTCCTTAATCTGACAACGCTTGAATTGGTTGGTAAACAGTACAATCCAACTCGTAGAGGCCCACACAAAACATCAGTGACCTCACTGTCCGAGTGGGACTGCAGCTTTTTTTCTGGTCAATTTTGAGGCTTTTTGAGGTTTTCATTTCAAAACAAAATGACTCGAGTCTGCATCTTGGAGTGCCGTTTGGATTGATAATCTAAGTTTAATATGACAGCCTGACTTTTAATTTGATCCTGATTGAAACTCGGACTTTACTCAAATGCCACCTTCTCACGACTCTGACATGACTACAGTGGCTGAGATTGTGCCACTGGTTGTAAAGGCCTTTTCCACATGACTAAAGGAAACAGAACTGTGCAATGTTGGCTGCTCACTCACACATATCAGATTGTCATGTCTTTATCAGATGCAATCCTGCTGATCCCTTTATTGTGAATTGTAGCCAAAGACTAGTGCTAAGTACGGAGACAATTTGGTTCACTCTGCTTGGTGAATTGGCTAGAACAATTCATCTAGTCAGATATGAAGCTGTCTGAGACAAGTGAAGTGAAGTGAAGTAAAACTAAGGGCTGAACTCCAGCTGCAAATTAATCTGGAGAGAGATTGATCCCTTCCTAATCTGTTGCCATTTACCTTTTTTTATTAAACACAGAGTGGTGCTGAAAGGTATCTGCAAATTATTCATAGTACTTGTTTTAGTCTGTATGCTGTTGAGAAGAGTGTGGGACCACATCTGGATGAAAGTCAAATTAGGGTAAAAATGAAAGTATCTGGAATTCACTTCTGGTGCACTGCCTTGTGTGTATTAAGCTCTCCCTGTCTGGCATTGAAGTTGATGACAACAAACAACAACCAGACATTCGTGAATGACATCCAATCTTAATCTCTGCATTCATGTTATTTAACTGGAGCACCTCCTCCCTTCATTAACCAACAATGTATTGGTCCCCCTCTCAATACTTTTCAACCTTCTTACCTTATATCTAGCTCTCAGCCCTAAGCCCATTGGCTCCCACTGAAGATGTAAATCTTTTTTTTTAAATGAGTCATGGTATATAGTTAAATTATTTTAAGGCTCTGGAATTTTCTGGGCACTGTAGTTTTTAGCAAACGTTACTTTAACAAACAAAAAGCATTTCTCGGGGACTATTTTCAACCCATAATAAACTACAGTGCCCATGATTGGGCAACAGTGTGCCTCAATGATGTGTTATTAGTCATTTTTGGACAATGGAGCTCTTTGGCACAGAGGATCTGTCAGGCTATGAGTTACTATTGAGAGAGACTACTGTAACAGAAAGACTATTATTTGAGTTTTGCTCTTTTGTTTTTGCTTAGTTAGCAGGCAGAAACACCCACGTACTGTCCTTGAATGTGCACATCAGTATGAAACATGTAAATCTACAACTTGGTATTAGCATTCTGGTTGTAAACAGTGACGGCTCTACGTGTAATTCATGCCTCTGAGGGAGGGAGTCTGAGAAGTTTTGGTAAAACAGATATATATGTTATTTTTGTGTTGTATGAATGTATAAACAACAAACACACATCCAGCTTAAGGGATGGGATTTTTTTTTCCCAAAAAAAACTCTACTTGCGCGGTAACTTGTCATTTGTCTATTGCACTGTTGTACAGTAACAGTGCTGACACGGTTGTTGATTTGACATACTTTATGCATGTTGTCAACTAATCCAGTCATAATAGAGTTTTAATTCAGAATTTTGGCAGTTTTACATGTAAGAAAAGGCCAGTTAACCTGATTTATTTTGTTTAAAAAGCTGAATTTTTTTAAGTGTTTCTTACTGAATTACAATACCCATGTGTCTCCTACTGCATGGCCACATACTTCACCTTTCAGAAATACATATTACAGCAGGGGTTTTAGGTTACATTTTTCTCTCCAAACCAAACTCTAAAGTCAGTCCATGTAATTATCCATGTGTTACTGAGGGGGACTCTCAACCATGTAAGGGCTTTATTACAATGACCACCTTAATCTAATTATTCATAGTAACCATATACCCATTGATTGCTATGCATTTTTTAAAACATTTTAAGTCTGTCTTCAATGCTTTTTTTTCTCTTGGAAGTGGGATTAGGAAACAAAGGAAATGACATCACTGAAAACAGATTTAACTCTTGGGGAATAAATAAGTGCAAGATACTGAATCCCTGCCAGATTATAGACTATTGTAATCACTTAACTATTAACTTTTATTATTATTGAATGAGCTACGTTGCAAAAGTGTTGTATTGGGTTCTTCTCTGGCCCAAATGATGTTAATGAATCATCAGCCAACACTGTAAGAACATGTTTGATTAAATGTGACGTCGTCCACTCCAGTCTGGACGTTTGGGTTTACAAATGTTTTGTGAGGCAGGCAGAGGGTTCAGATTCATGCTGCTCAGTGGTATGTCTGCTGTTAAAAAAAAAAGTTTTCTGAATGAATCTTTCCATATTTAAGATGCTACTGTAAATAAATTGTGAATATGAATGATCATTTTCAAGGTACTATTTACAAATGTTTTGCTGTCCAGGCATGTGCGAGTGAATGAGTGAGTGAGTGTTTGTCGAGGGAAGTTGATTGTATTCTCTATGGAATGTCTAATGTAAAAAAAAAAAAAAAGCTAAATTCACCTTTACATCCTCCTGCAGTTTGTTTTCATACACTGTTGTGCACTGTGTGACTGCCGCCCGCAAACCTACACAGTTTAGCAGTGTTCCACCACCATTTTCAGTGTCAGTCCAACTAAAAGTGAAAGCGTTGTTAACTGAACTCAGGCTTACGTTTTTTTGCCATTCTAAAGGAAGAAATCCAAAGCTGTGACCGACTGAGAAACACACTGTTAAAGGGCGAGGGGTTGGCGACGACCCGCTCTCGCCCGCTCTTTCTCCTTTCAGCTCAAACTCCTCTGACCTTTTTTTTAACACTGATGTGCATAGTCACAAAAGATGAAAACGCAAGCATGTCAAAAGAAAAGTGCTTCAAGAATTCAACTTCACCATTGAGTGTTTGCAAAATCTTATATGCCCTTGTATGATGTTTGTATCTCTGTATTATGTAAAGACATGCACAGGTTGAGATGCCAGAGCCACAAAAAGCCGAGTTTACTCAGAGACAGATTAGAGTTTATGTCCTACAAACAGTTTCAAGAGGCAGAAATTATCTCATTGGCTATTGCAAACTACCTAGGTGGCATTTATTAAGAGAACTGGATACCATGTTCCAAGATGGTGTCCTATTTATTACAACAAATGTTGCTCTGATGCTACTTATTGGAGTGACTCCCTGCACACATAAACATGCCGTAAATTTGCTGATATGCCTATTGTACCAATGGAACACAAATTGTGTTAAAACAAAAGGTAAATTATGAGTTGTTGTGGCACTAAGTAAAGTTAATTCATTCATACCTGGTTTTTCGAAACAACTTTGTATGAGTTGACTTCTTTTTGGCTCGGGGTCGTCAGGTTATCTGACTGTGGCAACTAAGCCAAAGTAGCTTCACAGCTAGCCTCCTTCCTGGAGCCTTGAGTAAATGTGACAAAAAAAAACAACAACTCTTAAATCAAAAATATAAGAACCAATGACTTTTTCGCTAATTCATGACCTGAAATATGTTAAATTAGCTTACCTAGTTAGCAATAGCATTGTATGGTGAGTTGGAAATTAGCTAGCCTAAGTAGCCAACTTTGATAGCTTTCTAGGGTATTTTCTCTTGACTGCTTTTATCCCAAAAAGGTAAAGCCCTGTTGCTAACTCTGCTTCCAAGGTGGTCAAGTACATAGCTAATGGCTACATGTACTTTATTTAGGCTACTTAGTTTTAGATATTTGCTCTTAATCTCTTAATTTTTCTCTTAATTTAATCTATGTCTGATGGTGTAAGATCTTCTGACTTATTCAAACTAGGCAACAAAGTATGCTAACTTATGTGTGTTTCATTATGATTTGTTGCCAAATGTTTTAGCAGCCACATTATTAGCATTGTCTCTTATGAACTGAAAGAGTTGCTAGATTTTCATTAGCATCAGTAAATCTACTACAATTTGTGCTTCAGTCTGGCCAATGTTAAAAATTGTCCTTTACCACTGCCCTTAAGCTGTAACTCTAACTAATGAGAGCAGCTCTGCCTCTGCCTGAGAATTGTTTGCAGGGCTAAAACTTCATGCAAGCTGCTTTTCGGGTCCCGGTGTCTCTCTGTGGGTGTCCTTGTCCACAGCCTGCGGAGTTGGCTGGCTGTATTGTATTTACTCTTTGCATGTGACCACAACAAACTCCCATTCCGTGCGGCGTCGTCACGACGCACTCGTGTCTCAGAGCGGGCACTGCCTGCCGCACTTTCTGTGTTGTGATGATTATTATGACTTTCTGTTAATGGGGCTTGTATATCAGATGCCTTCGACAATCATGTGCACATATCAGAGTTATCATGATGACGACACAGGCCAGAGCGACTGATTGTGTTTTGTTTGTCTTTCTCCTGGAATAAACCCTGAATGATCATAACATAACTCTGGCTGGGCTGGCTTACTAGTACAACTCACTCTCAGAATTAAGACATTTCCTCCAAATGTAAACCCACATGTGCGTCTCATACGTATGTTTGTACTCAGTGTTTCAACACTCACTAACTGCAGGATCCATGCATGCAGATATAAAGCAGACACTCTTTACTACTTTGACAGACATTTAGCCTATATGTTGTACAGCAGATGTTTAGCAGACTGAAGGCAGATGTTGCAAACACATGTGGCACATGTTGCCTTTACTAGCACATTATTAGGGCATTAAAAACATGCTGTCTACACATGTTACCTCCCCAAATAAGTGTCCAGCCCAAATGGATTCTCGTTTACGTTTCAGCACCCAGACTTAGATGATTGTGCAGTTGCAACAAAGGGTTCAGTAAGAGTTCAGATGACAACACGTGTTTACAGCCCCGAAAAAAAAATTAGTGACCACTCAGCATTTTTGCAATATCAGTGTATTTCTTTGAGGGCTGTTTCCAAGCTTCTTTGAGTGTTCACAGCTGCCCAGCACCAGTGTAGATGACTCTACTCTGAAAAGCTATTGGCTTTTTGGAAAACACATAAATGCTACTTTTACTTTATAAATCAACATATTACAATAATTGGAAAATGGGAGATACACTGCTGTATAGACCAGACCGGCAGCACGTCATCAAATGCCAAGGCCGCGCTTCCTTTTGGGGGAAAGTCGCCCTTTCATGTTTGTGAACGGGAGAAACTAACCAAAGCTTTAATACTGAGATTCGAGGCACAGAAGATACATATTCACTGTCATTGTGGTAAAAAGCTACATGATGCTGGTGACACTTACTTCTGATGGGTATTGCTAGCTTGAGTGAGAGCCAAAACATTGGAGTAAGGAAGGAAGTCGGACGTTACATGAATAAAAGATTGAAACATTACATCGTCACATCCGACAGATCTTCATCAGCAATGGTGGTTCTTTAACAATAACAACTCCCATGATCCCACGTTACTTACATCTTCTGTTTTGTTTTGATTGAGAGCCCCCTCGTGGCAGCATTTACAGAGCGTGCGTTTAATTTTACACTGCAGTAAATATGTGGGTTTGTTCAATTGACGAGAACATTGAACACAACTTTAGAGAGAAGAAAACAACTAGTAGGAGGTGACATATCAACATAAGAGAGAAGCTGCAGGCTACTTCCTGCACTTGTATGCCCTGTCAACACTCGAGTTAATAAACTAACATATGGCTTATGTTTAAAAGCAATCTCATTTCAAGTTAACTTTTAAATTATCGTCAACTGAAGTGACTGCAGTGTAGCTTCAGATGATGTTGAGTCTTGAGCAGCGTTAGCTTGAAGGTTTGTATTTGCTCATCACATATAAGTTGTGTTAATGTTGGTCCGTTATTGAGTTTGGCCCAGTGGAGCTTCCTGTGGTTCAAATCATTACACTTCCTCTGTTTTTCTCTCCATCTCAGTTGGACTTTTTCTTCCTGACTGTCGTTTTCTCTCAGTTCAGTACAGAGGAACGAGCACACACACACACACACACATTGAATGCGTTGGCTCATTCCCAATTATTCATCCCTCTGACACACGCGCCAAAGTAAAGTGAAAATTGTGAAATCAAAGTATTTTACATCCCTTTGGCCAATAGCATGCACACATACAGCATCAAGCTCAAAGCTACACACACACACACACATATACAAACACTGCTTGTTGTCTTTGGCTGTCAAGCTGTAAGTGTGTTTGTGCTCGGAGTCACTGATCTCTCTGCTTCTTAAACTGATTTCTCCTCATCTTTGATTTAGGACCTAACCCTCCCCTCCGCTGTCTCCCATCCTCTTCTCCAGCCCTCCTGACGTTGAAGGGTTTCTTTTCCTCCTCTCCCCTCTCTCCCCTGCAGAGACATGTTGTTTTGTTCTTTACCAAGCCGAATACTCCACAAAGCTAATTACAGGCAGATAATCTGAAACGGCGAGATAACGCACAGTTTCACAGGAAGCAGTGGTTGGGATCGTGGCATGCTGGGGAATTTGAAGTGTGCAAAGAGCATCCGTGTCATTTGGACAGACAACTCTGAATGCAAACAGCAGCGGGGGTCACGTGATGTTTTCCTCTACTGTCCCACTGTTGCAAGCAGTTCATAAGCTAAAAAAATAAACCAAACTATAAAACATCTTACAGTAGCACACCAGTAATGACCTCAAGAAACATTTTGCTTTTGGTACAAAATTCTCTTCTGTCAAATGCAGATACAGAACTCTTAACATCTTCTCTACCATAAAGGATCTGGTGAATTCAGGTCAAAACTGTCACCTTAAGTGTCCATGATGGAGCATCAGCTGGTTTACTGGCAACCTAACTGATGTTGTTTTGTGGTGGGTGACTGACATTTTAATCCTATTTACAGCACAGTGTTACAGCCATGCATTCATTATATATCGTTGAATTCTGAGTGACTTTGATGTTAGAATAATTTTTTTGGGAACACTTCAAACCAAGCAGCAAAAACATGTAACAATGCAGAGTTCTAAAATTCCCATAAAAGTGAATGGACGTTGGTTGGACAAGCATAAAACTGGAGGGTAGCTTGTAGTTCAAGCAGAGCACTCGAGCCACGCTTACATCAGCTGATTGCATGAGCTCCCTCATTCACGTTCCACTAGCTGATTGGCTACTAGCTGACTGTTAAGGTCCAGTAATATTCATTGCCCCCAATATTACCTGAAATTTCTTTGCTAACATGCTCTGCTAAGGGTGCTGCAGCTCCCTCCTTTGGTGCCTTTGGTGTTGTTGATTCAACTACAATTTAATGTCATTCATCTCTACATAGCCTGCATACTGTATTTAGTGGTTAGTGGTGCAGTGGTTAGCACTGTCGCTAATCGGTTAATTGATGACTCTCTAAATTGCCCGTAGGTGTGAATGTGAGTTTGTGGTTGTCTCTATATGTCAGCCCTGTGATGAACTGGTGACCTGTCCAGGGTGTACCCCGCCTCTCGCCCAATAGGCTACAGCCCCCCCC
>JBBPCS010002857.1:0-12981 GCA_037974645.1 Hollardia meadi
CCCCCCCCCCCCCCCCCCCCCCCCCCCCCCCCCCCCCCCCCCCCCCCCCCCCCCCCCCCCCCCCCCCCCGCTGCTGAAATAATGCTCCGGCTGTCTTGATATCCCACAATTCTACTCTGAGCTGCATAGTGGAGTGTGATAGGCTGGCGGAGGGGGGGAACTGCAGCAGAGTAGCACCGCTGTCAGGAAACAGGAGCTCACTACGAATCCAACTCGGCATAACCAGCTGAACGAAGACGCTTAACCTGGTAATAAACCTTTCTTTTGCTGCTTTTCTCCCCTTGTCTTACACTCTGACTGTCGTACGAGAGATGCGCGCTTCCCGGTTCGCACAATTCTTTCCTATTATTTCCTCTCTTGCCATATTCTTGTCGTCTGAGCACTTCACCCCCCCGGCCGATGACAGATAATTAACATTAAAATACACTTCTACTGTGTTCACCCAGGCGGAAAAGTCGAGTGGACGTGGCTAACCGTGTCAGAAACACTGGTCATAACCTTTTTAATCCCGCTGTTTTTGCATTGTAGCCTCTCGGTGCTTAACACTGTAGCTATATTTTTTTGCTGAATGAACTGTCCGCAGCGGCCGTTGCTTTGTAGCAAAGTCTTGGACGGATATTTCAAAGAAACAAACCGCCTAAGGTACAGTCGGCTAACGTGCTCCAGTTTCCAGGCAGAAACGTGGAAAATGGGTGAAAACAGGGCGAGAGAGATGCGTTTTCCAACCTTTACCCCGCCGCATTTCAGACCAGTGAAGGGCAGCGCTGAGTCACTGGCAGACTGGTTAACATTTGAAGACAATTAATGGATTGAAACTGTTACATTGTCGGAGGTTAAGACGACATACTTGGGTGTTTTTGATCTGCAGTGCGGTAGGCGTGGCCAGGGGCAGGATGACACGGGCTGGATCCTCTTTTAGCATCCTCACATCCTTGAAGGCGGAATGCAATGGCCGGAGTCTGACTTGACAATTTAATTAAGATGCACAGTAAGCTGTTGTTGCAGTAGCATTGAAAGGCAGCAACATTGTGGGCCTTGTTTTCCCGGCTTTCATAGTTCATTCATTGAATTTTCACAGCCTAAATTTACTTTGACCTGTTAACAGTGTGTTGTTGTTATTGAGGCCTTTCTGTCCCACATTTGCTAAAAAGCTGCTGACTTTCTTTAATAATTATGATGAAGATCATCTTCAGAACTCGCATTCTGTATGAATAGTGTGGCTATATAGGGATAAACCACCAAGTCAGTTCAAATCGGCTTTATTTTTATAGCCAAAAGTCGCAAATTTGTCTTAGAAGGCGTTAAGATCATTACAACATGCACTCCGTCTATTCCTAGACTCCATATCCTTCCCCCTTGATAAGGGAAAACTACACATGTGATCAGGTTACTATAAACTTACTACTGAGAACCACAGAGACACAATGGGTCATATTAAGGTAAATAGCAACAACCTCTTTACTGTTTTTTTACTGCCTTTTGCATGGCTAGGCCATAAAGAATGCAATATGGAGGTGAAAATATATGCTGATTCATCTATTAGATGGATAGAACAGTTACTGTTATGATAATTCACTAATCATTTTCTAAGCAAAAATGTAACAAAAATTTAGTGGTTCCTTCTCATCAAATGTGAGTATGGCTTGTTTTCTATGATGGTAAGCGAAATATATTTGGATTTGGACTGTTGGTTGGAAAAGAACAAGCATTTTAAGTAATTGCTAATTATTAAATTGCGATGATAATTAGTTGCAGCCCTATTTCAGTAGTATATAACCCTGTGACAAGGCTGGAGTATTTCCCAATGAGCATACAGTGTCTAAAGTAATTATAAAGTATGTGTGCATTGTGACAAGTCCCAGCTCTACTGCAGACATTATTGGTAATCAAGTCACATCTGACTTACTGATTACCTATAGCTAATCTCAAAAAATGCTTAATCCCTATTGGCCTGTCTCAGCCGCTGTATAAGACGTTATTAGCTCTTCATCAAGCTATTTATTTCTAATCTTTTGCATCAACTGGGGATTTTCTTTGTCAAAAGTAGCTGTAAAACTGGATTGAGATCTAATAACTCCAGTATGGCCTAGTCCTCAGCCTGGATTTGAGGAAGCCAACCCTGGCCTGAAGCGACTGCACGGCAACAAACACACTCTGTGCACTTCTTTATGCAACACCATCAATCAAGTCAAGATAACAATAACAAGTTAACATGTCTTTTGTGTCCCTGAACATCTTCACTGCCAGAGCCAGTTATGCCAAGAATGTAAACGCAGCAACCTGACAGGATTTATGGCCTCCTCAGCAAAAATGCTCTCAGCTTGGAGTCACCTTCATACTAGTAACCATTCCATTGAGTTGTGGAGTGTCTGTTCCGGTTCAGTCTATAAGATTTCAACGAAAGTATTTTTGAAACTTGACTTTTTCATTTCAGCTGTTTTCATAGAGAAAAGATCCTGCATCCTTTTTAGCAGTGGATGACATGACTACCTAAACGATTGTATTGCCTTAAACTGACAGATGTTTCTGTTATTCCTATCAGTGAGGCTCTGCAAAATAACAAACACTTTAACAGCACCACAAACTGCAGCCTCCAAAATGACCATAAAGTTGAATCAACACGTCTCCAAATCTGTTTTAATAAAACCTGAACCTTCATGAAGGGAGGATTTATTGCAGGACTGTTGTATTAGACTACATTCAGTTTAGCTCGGTGTACCTAATAAGCTGGCTAATAAATGTATATGCAAAATATGTATTTATCCCAGCACTCCTAAAATAGTAATAATAATTTTAAAAAAATAAAATAAAAAACGAGATGTCATAAAGCATCAGTCTTGTTTTGCTGAGTCACTGAGGTTTTTGGTAGCTTGGTAGGAATTTTTGTAGGGTGTTTTATGGTTGACAGTCTTAATCTCTCTTAATGAAATGGTCAGAACGGTCTTGAGCCTGAGAATGTTCTGGCTGAACTCACTGAGGTAGAAAACAGATCTGGCTTGTTTAAATTTCTTGAACTGTTAAGGGCAGGACTGAACTGTGCTCTGCTGTGAGATGTTAGTGAGGAATATTTTTGTACATGACTTATGTCTAATTCCACCTCCTGTTATCATTTCTATCATTAGCTTGTACCATGTTAGCTAGGTCAGTCATTTGTTATCGTTTCTCACTGATTAACTAGAGTCTCACTAAAGTGTCATACTAACAATTAGTTCCTCCAGTTTACTTGGACTGCTGATCAAATAAAGACATGGTAGCAGGTGTCAAACTGTTTTCTCTTCTTCTGGTGTCCAGTCCAGTTAAATATTAGCTCTGTCAATTCCATTATTTCTTGTTTGACTGTTTATACACTAAGCTCTTCATGGGAAGTCCCCCACAGTTTCCTATAGTCCATGGTGATGTCTACATGTGTGTTGTTTTGTTGAGCAACAGTCCAAACCCCAAAGAGAAGAAATGGTTTAATGGTGCCACTATCCCTCAGGAGAGAGGTGTCTCATTTGAGTGGCCTGACCAGCTACATGGTATCCTGTTACAGTAGCTGGGTTTGTGTGTGACAGCTGTCAGCCCTGTAGCCATGTACAGGGGTCGCATCATAATACAGCAGGCCTGCTCGGGATGGGCTCTGACGTGTCAAAAAACGCCAACCATTTCCATCCATGTAACCTCCATAAGCCCCCAGCGGGTTATATGGGTATGGGGGCAGGGGTTTCAGGGATGGGCCCAGCTGTGGTGTACATCAGCTAATGGCACTCAGCACAGATGGCAGTCCCTCATCCTCTCGTGTGTGTGTGACTCCATGTGCACAGGCCACTTTGCAACAGTGTGCATTACAATCACAAATGGACCTTAAAATGGCAGTCTGCATGCATGGGGCAGCACTGCAGCATTTAGTGCCCGTGATCAATTATGTAATGTAGATGCATACTGATAAAGCTCTGCTGAGCTTTTAGCATGGACATGAATATCCACCGCACTGGGTTGTCACACCAGTCTTTCTGAATGTGATTTGATTTCTGATTTAACTTGTTTGTTTAATGGCAGACAGGGTGTTTGATTAATTGTGGGTTAGTTTGATTTATGGTGGAAAGAAGAAATGGGCGTGTTGTATTCATGATGTAATTGTTCTTCTTAGGAAAGTTTGTTTCTGGAGCAAAACAAGGAGATAGATGGGTTGTGCTTGTCCCTCCCTAAAAGTCGCATCACTGAGAATATAAGTTTTTATCTGCAAGCACAACAGAAAAAAAGTGCTTTCCATCAGGTGGCTGTTGAGTGAAAAGCTGCTTTAAATGTGGGAGACGGCATTTTTAATGCCAAGTGCTCATGATTGTAGTGTTGTGTTGCATTTTCTTCTTTCTTTTATCAGGGTTGTTGTCTCTTTTCAGTCATGGGGGCTTTCGCTGTTGAGTGCTGAGTTTTTTTTAAATCAATTCCTCAGGTTTACTGATGCAAGAAACGTATAGCATCACCTCCTTTCAGGGCTCCATTTTGAACCCTGCAAAATACCCAGATTCATTAATCCTAGGCATAAACAAATCTCTTATCAAATGTTTTATCTCTCCCCTTTTTTTTTTTATCAGGCATGGAAATCATCGAGGTAGCAGGTTCACATTTTTAGGTTGTAGGTTCAGATTGTGAACAGGAGACTGCCGCTAAAAACTGTAGTATTTCTGCCTTCTCAGCTAACAAAAAGTGATTGGATATCTTTTAGTTGTGTTTTTTTAAATCTTTTGGCTATTTGCAAATGTTTTTAAGGTAAACCTTTAGCTGGGATTCGAAAATGTTTCGGATTTGATAAGTGGTTGCGATAAAATGCTACGGAGCCCCATCTCTACTTCCCGTGTACCAGAGGATTTTCTTGGTAAAAATTTCCCAAACACCAGCTGTTTCTGAAAGGAAATGTAAAATCTATACATGGACTGAGGTTGAATCTCTATTGTGGAAAGATTAATCAGCAATACAACAGCAAAGCACATGTTTATTTGAAGGCATTAAAGATATGATTTAAAGACTTTGTCTTAAGCTGAACTTACACTCAGCATGATTAGGATTAGGCTATATTGATGCAATCATCAGCAGCTCCTGTATACTAGCAGTAATGCAGGGCTCTTAATGAGTTGTGAATACAGCTTTCTGAATGCATAATGTATGTGCCAGTCCATGGTGAGGGCCACACACAAGGCTACTTTGTGGGCTGTTGTATGCCCTGTGAAGAGTGCCTGTCACCAGTGACTGAATGTATTCTTCCTCCATTTCTATGGTGCTAAGATGTTCCTTTCCTGCCATCCTTCGATGGTTCCTGTTTCGTAGTAGGGTTAAGGGAAGCAAAGGTTAGCTGTGCAGCCTTCAACTGTCAGCTGATTAGTGAGCCGCTCCTCAACACGTGACAGACATGACACAACACTGGAGCAGAGAGGTTTTGACAGGGTTCTGGTTGAATTTGAGTGCTCTTTGATTGGTTATTGGTTAGAAAACATGCTCTTTGAAAAGCCATGGGTTGGACTTGGGCTCTTTTTGCTTTATTACTTTATTCTCATCGCCACTACTGAGGACTGTAATCTAGATTTAGTAATCTTAATGACCTTTTTATTGCACCTGAAGTTATTGCAGTTGAACATTCATAAGAGTTCAGTCAGCATGTTGAGTTCAGTGACCTTTGATGCTCCTGACTCCTATGAAAGCATAGAAGCGGAAATAACTACATAAATAAGTCTACATTTTCTGCTATTTTGAGTCAACATCATTCTGATCCATTTAAACATTAACAACTCTCGATTCTTAAGGTTTTTTTTGTTACTTGGCAAAGCTTTATTTGGATTTATATTGTAATCCTATTTTAAGTAATTCCATTGGGATTCAAACCCACAGCTCATAAGCAAAGATGAATTACCCTTTGGCATTACTTAAGAACTTTTATCATTCTGCATTATAGCAAGCAGTAATATCAAATTATATTGAATTAAGATCTTGTTTGTGAAATCAACATGCTAATAATCATACCTATGGGCTAAAACATTAATTTCAGTTCAGCTCAGATATTTTCAATTAATGTATCTGTCACAGTGTTAGATGAACAAAACAGCCCAGAGTCATGATGTGAGCATGGACTCCAGCTGTTAATAATCCAGCTATGTGCCTGCCAGTGCTGTTCACAGCAGGCCACGTGGAGTTGGGCATGTGGGCCAAATTTAGTCCTCGAAAAGGCCTTTGTGAATGTTTGAAGTTTTCTGATTGACGCAGGTTTCTTGTTACAAAAAAGCAAATTCTTGCTTGTGGAGTTTAGAAATATTTAATAATGGTGGTTTTCTTTTTGTTTTGCAGTGTTCTTTTAAGAGCCATAATTTTTAATTGTAGTTGTTGCAGTTTCTTGTTCAACATGTCAAAAGTTTTGGGGATCACCTCAGCCCACAATGTTGCTTTTGTTGATCCAGAGGCTGCTGTCCCCGGCCACGGCTTAAAGTCAGAGGTCCTCCCCTGAATCCTCCCACCCCGGAGTAAACACAGCCCTATAAATAGAGCTCAGGGAGAAGCAGGCCAACAGCAGAATGACAGGCATCTGTACTACAAACCCCAGACTCTGCAGCAGAGGCCCAGTGTTTCTCTCCCACATACATGCCCTCTAAACCCTATATCCCAATGTCAGAGCCTGTGGGTGCAGTTAGCATAGGGGCCCCCAGTGCGATCCGTCCTGTCATCTTTGTTTTGCAAAACTGGCTGTTCGATGTTTCCTCTTAATACCCAGTTTTAGGCCCTTAGGAACCCCATCTGTCGCTGGTATGCTGCTATTCACAGACTGAGAAGGTCATACTATGAAAGACATATGATCACATGGTTGTGCGTAAATACTCTGCAGAGAAACTGGTGACCTTGACAGAAATTGAGTACCATTGAGAAAAATGCCATTCTTATTATTTTTGTTTTCTGCTTAACTTATTGTTTTAGAGCTGATACAATTAAGTAGTTAATTAGTCCACTGGCAGAAAAAACATTGTGCAAATATTTTAATAAGTGATTAGGCCATTTTTAAAGCCACTAACTGAATATTCCCTGCCTGCAGCTTCTCCAATGTGAAGATTTGCTGCTTTTCGCTGTTTTATTTTACTCATTAAACTGAACATTTTTGGATTTTGGTCTTTTGTTTGAAAAAAAAGCAAGATATTTGAAGATGTCACCTTGGGCTAGAGGATAGACTAATGGACATTTTTCATTATTTTATAGCATTTTATAGACTGAATTCCAGAGTCCAAGTTGTCCAAACAACACAAGGATTCAGTTTTTATTTTATAGAGAAAAACTGTAGATCTTTACTTTGGAGAAGCTACAATGTACATGTTTAGCATTAGCATCATTTGATAAATCAGTTAAATTTAATGATCAGTTATTACATTTTGTTATTTCCTCTTAATCATGTAGTTAGTCTAATCTGATCAGTTTATTAATCAGTTGTTTCAGCACTATTTTTTAAACAATTTAATTCCCACAGATATGTAGATGCTTTGACCAGAGGGTGAGACTAAAGCTGCAGCATTTAATGAAAAAGAAAATTCATTGGCCTTTTTTTTTGTTTGTTTTGGGGTTTTTTTTTGCCATTTTTCTATCAAAAGGCCAAACATTTGTTGATTCCAGGTTCTCCAAAATGAGCATTAGCTGATTTTCTTTGTTGTATACCATCGTAAACTCAATACATTTGTTTTTTTGGACAAAACAAGATGTAAGCTTGTAAAATTGTGACAATTTTTCTTTTTTTTCTGATATTTTACACACCTAATGATAGAGAAAATAATTGTCAGATAATTAAAATAATCCTTAGTTGCATCCCTAGATGAGACTGTTTTGAGCCAGTTTTATGTAAAAAAAAAAAAAGAAAAAAAAAGAGATGCAGTATGTTGTATAATATATTGTGGATGTCAGGGCGCCAGCAGTCTAAGCACTTTCCATTATCAGCTACTGACACTCCAGAGATTATTGAGAACGGGGCTTGAGTGCACCTAAGCCACTTACATTAATTTCACTTTTTATTCGGCTGTCAAACAATATCCACATCTCTGCATTTGCATCAGAGTTGGAACTTATCATTACATAGGGCTGAAAAGCGGCAGTAGATTTTTCATAACAAGTCAGCTGACTCATCTAGTTTTCCCCTTGTCCCCTCCTCTTTCCTCCACTCCAGCATGATTTACCATGACAACGGAATCAGGCACAGACTTGGAGGCCAAGCAGCCACAGGAGAACAAGGAGACGGAGAAGGGGAAATCTAAAGCGGCCGAACCCGCTTCGCCTCAGAACCAGCCAGAGCAGCTTCCTGCCGCCGCTGGACACAGCACCCCTGCCAGGAAAGAACAGGTCAGGCTCTGAATTCAATTCAAGTCTTTTACCCTTTTTAACATGTATCAATATTTTATCACACTTGTACAAAACACTTTGGTAATTGGAGTGAGAGTGTTTTTATGGTGTAAACACTGTACATATCCCTTTATGTCAGGCTTGAATTTGAGAGAACATTACACACCATTCATGCTGAATGAATTGTGCCTTTGTGTTAAAAATGGAAATGACAAAAAAAAAAAAAATACAGACGACCTCAGTGTTCTTAATGGCGGTTGCATTCCTGTAAACTTGTCTTTCACTCAGTGCTCCCATGCTTTTATTTTGGAAATGTGGTGAAACATAGATTGAAAAAAAAACCCTGACAGAATGATGTTTTCATTCTCAATATTACGTCAGCAGATCGTACTGATTAAGGTAACTCCACACAGCTGTCTGAAGAGTGAGTAGACCAAGCTACTGAAGTAAAACCTCACAGCTTTTATTGGTTCGTAGTTTAAGATCGCTGGTTTATGGCAGCGAAATGAACACTGATAAAGCAGCCTCTAACAGTTTGATTTGTCAGGCAACAGAAAATGTATTAACAATTTTGATAATCAATTAATCGTTAAAGTAATTTATCAAGAAAAAAACAAGCTTTGCTCTTTATCTACAGATTGAATTTCCTGTGATTCCAAACTGCAGGGGGACTGTCTCAGACTAAAATCAAATTTTTGGTTATTCTCTGATTAACGAGTTGAAAGCAAAACAGACAGATTAGCTGTACATGCAAACATATCTGATCTTTAATGTACAGCAGAAGACCAAATTATTAGTAGTCACTAAATTATTGCTGATATAGTTCAAGGTGCAGTTTTATCCCCAAAAAATCACTTGCATTTGAAGTTTAAATTACCTGCCACACCACTGTTGGTCTGTCTGTAACCTACAGAGCAGGAAATAATTTGAAGATCCAAATGGAAAAAAAAGCTGTTATGTTGACTGATGTTCGGTATATGTAGGTCCTCAGACCACAATAGGATTTGGATTAGCTCTAAGCCCTCCTGTGTTATCATTTTTGCATTTATATGACATTGTAGGTATGTAGCTAGTGGTCTTATCAGATAATTTAGAAAAGGATTAAACCTGGATAAAGTTTAAACTTGTAGATTTACCATTCACAAGGAGCCAATATTAAGGAGTCAAAATGTCAAAGTCACCACAGCTGTGGAAAGGCAGAAAAAGTTGATTATAAGATGGTTTTCCTTCTTATGATCTGCGACGTGTTGCATGTAACTGCAATTTGAGCATGCTCAGCCCCACTGACCTAACGGTGTGTCGTTTATCATGATGTGGAAAATGTAACTATAGAAATGGGGTGTTTGATGAGAAATGGAGCATGAGTTTACATGTGGATTATAATGGGCTGTAATGAGAGAGCAGCAGAAGCAGGAAGAAGCAATAGATAGATTCATTATGTCCTGGGCTGGGAAATGCAGCAAAATTATCGTAACAAAATTCAATATTTTAATGATGAACAAATGATAAAACACACCCTTGAGTTTATAGAAACTTAGGAACTTCAGAGATTAGGCCACACTGTGTATACTGAGGTAACTATATGATTAATGGTTGTGGCTGTATCACTGTGTTGTTTTATTCACTGAATTATCCAAAAACAGACTTTTCTTGTCCAGTTGGTTTATTTGCAAACATTTCACATTTTAATGCAAGAGGAGCTTTACTAAATGCTAACATGTGAATGTTTAGGAGGTATGATGTTCATCTTAGTTTAGCAGGCTAGCCAGGCTGCTAATTAGTACTAAACGGTAAGTATAGCTGAGGCCGACGGGAATGTTATTAGTTTTGCAGGTATTTGATCATATAGACAGAGAAATTTTGACCTGATGGTGGTGCTAGATGAAAGGTCAGGGGGTCAAAGTTATTACAATGAATTCACAAGGGACCATGAATATTTCTGCAGTATTTCATGGCAGTCCATACAGCAATTGTTAAGATATTTCAGGTGGTACGACCAATAGAGAACCATCGATGGAACCATGCCACTAGCATGGCTAAAAAGAATTCAAAAACTGTGTAATTTCCTTGCATCACTTAAGGTGTTGCCTCTTAAACTTTGTCTACATTTACCAGCCCTCATCATGTGACACTGAGGATGATTGATGATGCTCGGCCATTGTCGAAGCAGTGTGAATTGGCAGGAACAAGGCTGAGAGAAATCACAGCCCTCCGACACAATGCTGTCAGTCTTTCCTGCGAGACACAAGCTGAGATACCTCTCTGGTCTAGCAACGTGCACATACATGTATGAAAAAAATGGCCTCAGTTTACAGTTTTACTGCTCTGATTTTATACATCTGTTGTGCTTATTTCTATCGGTCACAAATCATCCATAAACGATTGAAATGCATCCTTTGGTGTTTCTTGAAACTAAGTCAAATTGAAATTCTACTGTAACTTCAATTCTCATGCTCTCGAAAGGTGAAAGTAGTGTTCTTGTATGGTTAATCGCAACATCTTAATGGATCCACAGGGAGAACTCGTCTGCATGAGCTCCATTAGGTAGGCACAATGTGATGGATATAGCCTGAGGAACAAGATAAGAAATTTTCAATGTAAAAATGAAAAGGGGCATAAAATCCACTTTGTGTGTGAGTAAGAAGGGAAAATGTCTGTAAGCCAAAGGCCTGTTTTTCAGCATGAAGTCAGTCAGGAAGGGCTTTGTTTTCAGCCAAGTGGAAAATTGGATTTTCTCTGTTTAAGACAAAATGGCAGTACACCTCTAGCTCTTCTCAGTGGGACC
This sequence comes from Hollardia meadi, assembly GCA_037974645.1. Lineage (NCBI taxonomy): Eukaryota > Metazoa > Chordata > Actinopteri > Tetraodontiformes > Triacanthodidae > Hollardia > Hollardia meadi. Next base: position 11,123 of record JBBPCS010002857.1, read on the forward strand.
TGGTTACTTCACTCAGGATCCTGGTCTCTATTTTTAGGTTTTGGACATGTGACAGAACGGGTGGTTTTGTCAAAGAAGCCTACATTAAGAAACTGACATTTAGAAAGGCAGTTGGGTAAAGGATGGTGAGCAAAAGGCATTTTTCATTTCTGGTCTGTGAACTCTTTCAGCCTAAGAGCACCTATCAGAACCACCTATCAGAATTGCGTTCATACACTTGACACGTCTTACTGCTTTACCACGTTTAAGAAAGGAAACAGAAAAGTCTAGTGCAGGAAATATCACAAATGTGGAAAACTGCTATTGTATATTAATTATTCACTTGTTTATTTTCCTCTCAGGAGCAGCAGGAGGAGGACCAGGTATCCCACAGGTCATCCACCAGTCGTCTGTCCAGGTCTCCTTTGAGAGGAGTGAAGAAAGTGAAGATCATGCAGTGCAAAATCACCCTGCTGGACGGCTCCGACTACACACTCGACGTGGAGGTGAGAGATGAGTCAAGGGGTGATGAGACCCCTCAGGTCGAGGGGTGGAAGCAGAAACTTTGTCATGCTTTAGTAAAACATTTTTTCACATTTGAACATCGGTAACTAAAAAAAAAAGCAACAGCTTCTTCACTACTTGTTCAATTTGCATGTTTTGTGGCACATTAATCTGAAGGAGACCCACATAGCAACAGGTTAGTACCAGAGCCATTTAAAAAAGATCTAAGCACTGAGTTTGTTCTCACTTTCTAATAAGTGCTGAAAGGGGAAAAAGCAGCAGTAGTTTCCTTGATGATATTAAGCACTTTTCACTTTTAAATATTTCTTTGAAATTAAAACTGCTGCTGCTGCATCACTTGGCCTTTTGAATTGGTTTTCAGCAATGCAGCAGCACTAATGATGTTTGCATCAGTCTATAATTACACCAAGACTGAAATGTCTTAATGTTTTGTTTTGTTTTTTAACAATTTTATTTAGAGCAAGTATTCTTTAGTTACTTAACTGATAAGTGACCACATTTTTCTTAATGGAACAATATAGGACCTTTATTGTATTTGTTTGTTTATTGAGGGGTGACATTGTGGGTTATCCATTAACTGTCGGATTGTTGGTTTGACCCCCAGCTCCTCCTGTCCATGTGCCATCCATTTAACAGGGAACATACTGATAAACATTGTTACATGGGAAGGATGAATACAACAGATGTAATGTTTATATAGGGCATCTTGCTGTGGCAAAATCTACAGCTCATGTCCGTGGGTAGACTTTAAGATTTGGGTTAAAACACTTGGTTGTTTTATTATGCTCTGTGTATACAAGGTAAAACCAAAAGCAAAACAGGGTTCATGGAAAAGTTATACTTGTTTTGCTAATCAAAAAATGCAACATGTGGCATTGTTTAAGCCTCAATACCAAAACCAAAACAATAGTTGTTGATATATGACAAAAAACTTTTATCACTCCATTAATAAGTAATAACTAAAGTGTGCCATTAATTTTTTAATTTAATTTAATTTAACCTTTATTTTACCAGGAAATATTCCCATTGAGATTCAAAATCTCTTTTACAAGGGAGTCCTGGCCAAGATGGCAGCATAAAAAGTTTGACATAAAAGAACAAACAAGAGACTTAAAACAAACAGCAGTTTACATTACATTAGAAAAAAATAAGTAAATAAATTTTTTTTTTAAATAAAAAATTAGACATAAAAGAACAAACAACAGACTTAAAACAAACAGCAGATTATATTACATTAAAAATGAATTATTAATGTTCAATAACAGGACATGTGCATTCAGCGGTCAAGTAGCCCTTGATCCTGTTTTTATAATCTTCCATGCGTATAAAATAATCTAGTTTAAGGTGACTCTGTA
>JBBPCS010002858.1:0-12978 GCA_037974645.1 Hollardia meadi
TGTTTCTATGAATTGATAACTAACGTTAGCTGGCTAACATAACACATAAACCTTTTCTCTTAATAAACAATAAGAGACGATAAACATATGTCTGTGTTCTGTAGTGCTATCTATGATTATGTATGATAACAATGAATCACTCTTTCGGATATGAAATTAATAGGCTAATTAAATTCTTCAGTTAACCTAACTACCTAGCGCTAGCTTAGCACACAGTAGCCATGTTGCCATAGTTACTGCCAACAGTTTATCTAGTGTCCTAAGCTTTGGATTATACGTTTATATGATCAAAAAATATTGATTAGTGTAGCTTTAATGTTGTTGTTTGGTAGTACGAACTTTCTTTGTGACACTACAGATATAAGATACTGAATGATTGGACGATTGCTTTGGGAAAGACACGTTGCAGCTGAGTGTCTCCAATGTTGTTGTTTTTTTTTTTTCAGCATTTTTAAGCCATAGTCTACAAAGTCCATTCACCTCTATAATGACAAAGCAGCATAGACAGATTTCTTGCAACATGGCCAAATAAAATCAAAACTATCTGCATGGTCAGAAATATGTGTTTTTGTTATTTGGTTGCAGTTGCCCTTTAAGAACCTTTCAGAACAGGAAATGCAAAAGCTGTTATGAACAGCTGAGTTGTATCAATCTGCAACAGTATCATAACAGCAGGCCTGGAATTTCTTAATCTTAGGGGCAAGGCCACTTGCAGCGGGGCAGAATCAATTTCTAAAAGCATTAATGCCTTTTTAGTAATCACTGTAACACTTATAGATGGATAAAAAAACCCAACTTTTTGTTAAATAATATAATAAAAAATCACGTAGCCTGTATCAAAATGGTCAAACCCAAGGTGGTAGCCTACTGAATGATATTGCATCAAACAACAGCCTTTAAACATTAGTACAAGTAGGAACAGTATATGGTCGTCCCACAATCGATGCATTTACAGGAGGAATGTAATACCAGAGAACGTCTCTCTCTCTCTATGTGTTTCTCTGCAGAGCATGTTCATCTGTCAACTCTAGACAGAGCAAGGGTTGATTATACACTACAAGTTAATCGATTGCTGATAGTGACGGGAGAGAGACAGAGAGAGATTCGTATAGCTCCAAAAATAGAAATTTAACACATGGCATGCATTGTTGATATAAACAAATGGATATGTTACTGTTGATTCTTGTCAGGCGGAGTTTAGAGGGCATGAATGCAGAGAGCAGGGCACGAAGGCCACAGTGGCCGATGGGCACACAGTTTTCAGAAGGGCATCAAGGCCAGACAGAGGCGCACCGACAGCTACGTATGGCCATCGTGGCCAGCAGTGAAATTCCTGCCCTTCATAACAGGCATCTCTTTGTATGAAAATGTTGCAGATTATTACAAGTCAGAAGTCATGATTGTTTACATTTCAAACAGGAGGTTAACAGAAATAAAGTATATTTTTGTCACGATTTTGGGTTTTTGATTAGTTGTTTGTGTTTTATATCGAAAGTTTCACCCTTATGTGTCGTGCTTTTTTCCTGTCTTTGAGATTCCCTTGACTAGTGTCAATTTGCATTTGTACCTTGTGTTTCAAGTGTTCTGGCATTTTTTAAGTGATTTTTGGATCCTTGTTTTGTGTTCCTGGACCTTGACTGTTTTTTGGACATTTGATTTTGCCGACTCCCTAGATATTGTTTGCCTGTGTTGGACTGCTTTCCCAGGTTTGGCCCTTTCCTGCCTCAACCTCCATGTAAGCCATTTGTTCATTTGATATTGGTTGCATTATTAAATCATTGAACTGCATGAAGTGTGTCCACATCTGGGTCCACTTTCTTTTGATCCTTGTTTCTCTGAACATACAAACAATTTTTCAGTCTTACCATAATTTGGGCTGTCACAATATCAGATTTTCATTACACGATTATCATGGCCAAAAGAATTCACGATTCTTATCGTGATTTGAAAAAAACAACAAAAAACAAAACAAAAACAATTATACTTAATGATCAGTGAAAAGGCAAGCAGATGAATTGATTTGGTTGATCTGATCTGGCCTAACATCTGCACCGGATTATTTACATGATATCAATATTTCATTTCTTAAATATCATGATTATTTAATGGCAGTGCCAATATATTGCGCCCCCCCTAACCATAACCCCTCAAGCACATGTATTGCTACCTGTACTGGATCATCAAATGATTTTGAATGGGAACTAAAGGTTTCCTTGACACTGACTTGCAGAGAGTGAATCTGAAATTGCAGCAGACCACGACGTCTTCTGTGTAACTCCCCTAAACACATGTATAAACACACTCACACACCTGCCTGCGTTGCTGTTATGAAATCAGCTTTGCTTAACCTCCATGTGCCCTGTTGGTTTAACAGATTACATTCATATTTTGATTCAAAGCTCCTGGCATCCCGGCTCGCCTCCCCTCATGGAAGCATTTTCATTGTCTGCATTCAGTCATGGTGGATCCTGGATCCTGTCCATGCTGTTTCCATCATTCCCTGCCTTCATAAGCCGGGCCTCAGTGCTGAATAGCACCCTGCTGAACATACTGTTGTCAGACAGGAAAGCTGGCCATTTATCTGTTTGTCCTGAAATCCAGCACTGTTCTGCCCCCCCGCCCCTTTTTCCTCTGTGCAAGTGGGATTATTTTTCCTAAGGGACTGCTAAGTCTCTAAACCCCAATTACTGTGCTACCATATGATTTATGGGTTTATTTTTAATGACACATTAAAATGCAATTAGCATCTGTATCCAGAACAAACTGTGTGCATCCAGTAAAGGACTTTCACAGAAAAAAATGGCGTGGATTCCCTTTCAGTACATCTACAATAGACTCTTTGGCACACTAGCCTGACAGTGTTTTAACACTTACTTTAGATGAAACAGCTCTGCCTCTAATGTGAGTCTATTAAAGCCACATACACTATATTGACCTCTTTACCAGGACCGTGGAGTAGAGTTGTTCTTCAAATGAGAGTACCTTCAGACTGCAAGCTAAAAAAGAAATCCAGTCTGATTCACTTGGCCAACATTCATCCATTTCTTTGTTTCTCTCTTGCTTTGCTTTCCTCTGTAACACACCCACATCCAAAGCCTGTAAATAGAAAATCAACCACACACAAACATGCCCAAGCACACTGTGCACACACTTAAGTTTGAGTAGTGGGATTGTCTTAGCAAATGAAAACTCACTGATTTTTTTTTTTTTTTAAGTATTTTAAAAACTGAATTATGATCCAGTCAGACACAAATGCAGCGACTTCTCCACCGACTGACCTCAGGAGCTGTCACTGGATTTAATATGCCTGAAAACACGACACAGCGCAGCAGAAGATAGTGCACTTTATAAAGTCAGTTTTGGACACGGCAAAAGGCAGAAATAGCAGCGAGTTCAGCAGCATGCAGTCGTCCATGCTGTGCTGCATCATGATTGAGCTGCCCCTATTTTATTCTCATAAAAATTTGCCTTACAAAGGCCAGCAGGCAGACTGTCTTTGATAATCTTTCTGCTTTCTGGATTAAGATCTGTTTTATGGGACTGTTGGTACCACTTTGACATTCAGGTTAGTTAACTAACTTAAGCTAACTTAACTCCATGGCTTCCAAGTTGGGCCCAATGGTTACCTTTAGAAGGAATTTCTGTGCTTCTCATCCAAACATTGCTCCATATGGCCACTAGTGGTCAAAAACATCACAGGCAGCCTTCATTTGTTTTAGTCTTTGTCTTTTACAATGTTTTGGCCCGCTCATGTCCGCATTTAAATGGTGACATAAAAGAACATGTCATTCTGATTAACAGATTCGCTCGCAGGGCAAAGTTAAAATCCTTTGCATCGAGGCCAACTTCAGTGAAACTTGACGCGCAAATCTGTGCTGTTGACCAACAACAAGTCATCAAGAATGCTCTTATCTTTAAAGGAGCAAAGAGACTGAAAATCCAAAATGGAGGAAGCTAATGTAGCTTGTTGGCTGTGTTTGACCATCCAGTCTTAAACTGAAATTCTACTTTCCAATAAACAAGGGTCCGCTAAGCTTGTGGACCAGGTCCTGCATGTTTGGAATGCGTCCTCTGAGTGGAGTCCATAGATTAGTTTAAAGAAAAAGAGTTGCAATGTGCTCGTTCGGGAGTATATTCAGGCTCTTAGTTGTATTTAACTCTTCTATCTAAAGTATAAACTCTTCAACAGAACCATGGTTTGCAGACAAAAGCGTTGTGTGAACTGTGTTATGTACTACTGGTGTCTGTGATAAAAGACAGGCAATACTTTAACTGTTCACTGTCAGCAAGTTCATCAGCTCATGGAACTTAATGAGTGAAGTGATGTTCAGTCCTGGGAACAAAATGGAGGAGGAGTAAAGAGCATGGTACCAAGAAAACAAGAGGCTTGGAAGCGTACTTTATAATATAGTTGACAACGTGTCAAGAAATAAAGGCAGACCGAGAGGCGATGACATGCAACAAATGTACCCCCGATGTTGCATCTTCCCGGGGTAGGTCTCCCTTAGCATGCTGCTTCTTACGTAGCAGAGACGGGAGGCAGTGCCAGATGATAAAATGATGGAAGCCCTATCAGCTGTGATCAGGAAAAAGTAGCAGGTAATGTGGTTGAAAATGTGGTAACAATGATTAAGGATGAGCTGTATGAAGATGTAACCTACCTTAAAAAGATACAGTCAGGTATAGGAGGAGGTAAAACATCTTAAACTGCCTGACTGGCTGTAAGCAAGCCACCATCATTCAGGCCAAACCGTAAATCACATTTTGGACAGCCTGCAAATGTTAAAAGTAACTGCCGACAATAACTTTTTATCTGGACTCAGCCATGCCAAACCGCATTATGTCACTGTCGAAATGTGCAGTGTCTCGTTTTCTTGCTGAGCACACTCTTGATTTGGGTTGACACGAGAGGTGTGTTCTGTCTTCATGCTGCACTTCAGCTGAGAGAGTTAAGTTTTCATAAAACACAGATTTTTGGTAAAGACTAAGTTTCGGGTAGCTGTCAATAATGGCAAGATTATATGCACAGAAGAATCCAGATTACTTGAAGAAATCAGGGCGTCAGCAGCATAAAAAAGTATTAAACAGATCAGGTGTTGGCCAAACATTGCAGATGCACAGATACACTTGTCCGTTCCACTTTGTTCATTTGCAGCAGTAAGCTAACGCGTGTGAAGCTACTACTGCAGCACATTAGGTGAAGCATTGCAGAGATAGCTGGTTAAACAGGCTTTCCTATGTTTATGGCCTTTGATCGGAGAGCACTGAGCCATGTTCTCTTTGAGTCTTTCCACATGCTTACACTGTATCGACACTGGTCCCAGCCGAGACCTGAAGATTTAAAAATCCTGTTGAGATCACTTGTTGTTGTTTTTATGAGTGTAAAGTAGCTCCTGTCTAATATCACAGCACTGAACAAAATTGCACAGCTCAACATGGTTAAAGGAAACATTTTTGCCCTCTTATTTTCTTAGAAAAACAGGCCAGTTCTTTTGAAAAAATTTAAATTCACCCAAGAATGACTCCAAAAGAGCCTTCCAATTGCATGAGGACATTTTACATATCTGCAAATATGAATTACAAAATGTAAACCAGTGATTAAAACTGTATGTCTAAATTATAATGGACACTGGCTGTGTGGTGGATAGTGTTACCAAACATCTTCATTGATTTGTTCTGCCTGTCTGAACTGCAGAGTGCACATGTGGCCACATCGATATCAGGTGAGCATATAATATCTTAAAAATGAAGCGTATCCGTCCTGAATGAGATATCCACCATTAGAAAATAAATGACTCTTACAGAATAGCTTGATGGGCCATGATTTAAGTTGTGACTCAGCCCATGACCTTTACTCCGGTTTTGAGGACTAAACTGTGTGGTTAAGGTCTTACTGAGCTGATTGGAAACAAAATATGACAACTATCTGTGAAGGTCAAAGATGTCACATTCTGACACATTAAAATTAACTGTAAAAGATTGGTTGATAGTGCCTGAAATTGTGCTGAAGTCTAATTTAGTAATGTGGCCACCTTCACTTACTTTGCCACTAGAATCTGAGCCAGATGAAACAGACAGGTGCAATAATCCTCTTGTGGGAAAACAACGAGACCGTTTCAGGAGTAATTAATTTTCTTTGTTAGGGTTAGCCATAATCAAATTACCTCATAAAACTCAGATTATCTGGTTGTGTAATCTAGCAACTTGACTCAAGCCGAGATATTGAACTTGACACCCTGCATTTCATGTGTGGCGTAGCTTTGCGGGAACATTTAGCTCACTGATGCTAACGCACTGAAAGAAGAAAATGGTGTCCGGTCTGATATGGATGTGGTTCTCTTTCTCTCAGACCGGTAGATACTGCTAACCTTTGTAATTATCAAATCTACTCTACCTAAATTGCGACCCATTGTTTTGCAGATTGCCTGTTTGTTAGTCATGAGGTATAATATGCAAGCACTTGGATCAGGATCAGAAGCAAAAACACTTGATCACTTTGGAAACTCAATGACCCTTTCAATTTCCAAAAAAGGATTTATAATAGTAAATTCAAGCAGCAGTTACCAGTCAGCAGGCCAACTGATGGTTTAGCAGTGAAATGACCCATCACATCATCAGTTTAATACTAAGGTAATGCGTACATCCAACCCTCCAATCTTTGGGATCAAATACAAAAAAGCTGCAATGACAAAAACAGATTTCTTTCACAGTCTTCTGAAATTTGTAGCTTCAATGGAGTTCACAGCTAAGCTCAGAAATTGCGTTTTTCCTCTGTCTCAAATTATGTCAAAAGAGATATATATTACATTTCTTTCTTTTTTAAAAATTTAAAGCAGAAAATTACCGTGGTATGTTAAACAAATCAGAAGCAACCAGGAGAAATGACCTGGGTGAATGTGTGAGGAGATGAAGAGGTTCTTCATCACGGCTTACTGAGTTACTGTGTGGTGACAGCTCCAGTGAGTGGACTGACCCACTCCAAGGCAGGAGCGTCAGCGGAAATGACATGAATACAATTGATCTTGGCTCCACTGTTGGAGCAATCCTACATATACAAACTGACAAAGGGTCAACAGCTTCTTCTAAGGAGATGGGTGTTTGCCAAAAAGGAAATACCACGTTAGATTGGAGACACACACCTTCCATTGCAGGCTAAAAGAAAGCCCTTCATGCATGTCCCAAATCCCACGATGCTAACATTAAAATTCAGAGGATTAATTGCAGCTGGAACACGTGCCATGAGAGATGTCACGATTATCTCAGGTACAGATGGAGATCACGATGATCTTTTCATACAGCAAGCTTGTCTCATAGTTTGCATTGGTCACTGTCCCTTTTAAAAACATATGGGGTCACAGGGTTTCAGCTGAGATTGATCTAAATAGCCAGGTAAATACCACTATGACCGCTCACTCGATAACATATTTCTAAAAATATTTTTTAAAGGCAATTTAAAAGAGGAATCTCTTCTAGCTGCCCTGATCTCAGGTCATTTCAGAATCACCTTTGTGCCTAAATCTCAACCTTGGAATAACCTAGAGAAGCACATGAGCAGGTTGCCGTGCTCAAGTGGAAGCTTAGTGTTCACGAACATAACACCGAGTGAAGGAGTAGACAATGACTCAGCAGGGGTTGAAATACCATAAATGAAAAGTAACTAAATAGCAGTACAGACTCATTGTAGTCATTCACCTTCTGATTCATCAACATACCGCTGACTTTTATTGATTTTTTTGGGATCGTTTTATATTTCTTTGAGGAAGTTGCAGGCCTGATTGAGGAGGTCCATGGTCACACACACACACAACTTTCACCCTGGAGACTGGAGTTAGTGTCCCATGTGAAACCAAGCTTCTCCAGTCATTTTCCATTTTCTCCAAACCACATGGTTGTTTTGTACCTAAACTTAACCAAAGTAAAGTATACCTTGTGCGTGAGGATAGGAAGCACAGGGCACGAGCCTTTGTGCGTCGGTTTGAGATGCTGAAGCGCATCGTCCGGCGACGCCAAAGGGTACCTTGCGCGTCTGGATATGACGAGAAGGGCGCATGACAAAACGTTGATATGTGACAAGCTGGGATGAAAATGGGTTGATACTTCATGGAAAAACGAAGGCTCAATGTATGGCATCAAGGAAGTGTCAGCCATTATGGAACCCAAATAGGAAGAGTGGGACAAATGGAATAACTAAATAAAACAAGAGTGAACGGATGGGCATTCACTTGATCAAAGCCCTGTTGTATTGAAATGTGTTCTCCCAACAATATATGTGTTTCCCCTTACCACCAAGACTTGAGAGACATTCTTTCTACTAGATCAGTAAGTAACAAAACCTGCCTACTTATTAATACAACCAGGTGTTTACTCTGCCTTTATCACAGCAATGAGACCAGAGTTTCTAGCTCCAATTGGAATTGTTACGGTTGCTTTTGCTTTGGACAGTAGCCCGGCTGCAGTAGCCGTGTTGCTAATGCTGTCTTTGTGACCTTGGCACCAACAATAATATCACTTGCAAACAGTGGGGGGAGGAAAGTTGTCTATTTTCACTTTACAGTATCGTCTGTACAAGTCGGGATGTACAGTGTGCATTACATTCAAAGCTTCTAGTGAAGTTTTTGAATGAAGCTTTGAATGTCATATTATTTTATGAGGTCATCACCCAAGCAAATCAAACTTTTTCCTCACATTACCCATGCACAAATGATCCCGAGGTTAAACTGAACCTCGGGATCATTTGTGTTTTTGCCAAAGAGTGAATCATGAAGCACTCCACAACACAGACTAGAAGTGGCGATGCTGGTGTCACCAGAACCTATAAGCTCCTATCTTCATGTACTCAAACCTGGACTAATTCTAAATTTGTGCAACTCATACCCAGCCAGTTACTAGGATGGTCAGTTTAGATGTTACAGTTAAATGAATGATTACAGTATATTAAGATTTCCCAGGCATTATATGAGTTACATGTTTTGCATGTACATATATTAATATAAATATTGACATTTATATCATTTATTAAATTTTTACCTGATACTTATATTGTTTGTCTCCCATTGGCCTTCGACTGCAAAGCCACATGGGAAGTAATATTTCTATCACACAAATTACCCCTCACCTTGCAATATTTATGATAATGCAGCCAATGACACAGCGTTAATTGCATCCATTTCTCACCTCTTCTGATGGTCTGACACACAGATCAGGAAGAAGCCACTTTCCTCTCGCCGCTGCTCACACTCAATCCATCATCATCTAGCCTTTGTGTGTGATGAATGCTACATTTATGGGGCATTGTTTCAGTTGTCTTTACCCCTCTGCCATTGCAGTTCAGCTGTTCATGTGAAATCTGATTTCTGTTTGGTAAACTGAGTAACACAGCAACTGTTGTGTTCAAATGCAACTGTTTTTCACCAGCCTGAATTATGTTTGTCCTGTTAATCTTTAATGTTGTATGAACCTGCAACAACATATAATTGTATAATGGTATGGATATGGATAAGAATTGTTGAGATTGAGCTGAAGCCAAGCTACTAAAGGCATTTTGAAAAAAATGGTCACGATAAAATATTTAAAATGTCAACTATACGAGGGTGTATATGCCAAAGTGGAGTAACATCCAATGAAAAGTGTGTCTAGAAATATCTTCTGATAAGACGGCACCTGGTACAACAGGTATTTTAAAGTTGTCCTACTCAAAATTATACTTAATGCTTCACATAACATATTTTTGACCATGACCACTGATTATCTAGGACTCTGATCTCTGGAGCTTAGTTAAATGTAAAAAGAGTATTTTTAATTTAAATTAATGTAATAAAGAGCTTTTATCCTTACATTTTTGAGTTTAACTAACTTTATTAGATTTGCAATTTGCCTAATACTTGCGTTGGAACGCCGCCATTTGAAACAAACTCTTGAACACCCCAACTTTCCACATCCCATCTTTACAATATATTTCTTCCTGTATTGGCACGGAGTGTTTCCTCTGAGAAAGTAGTTTTCTTACTGCAAAGTAAAGCTCATTCAACAGTATCAAGACACAGACAGACAGAGTTCCTGTACCAATTTTAAATCAAGTTAAATAAAAATTGGAAAACAAATTTCCCTTTTTCAACTTATGCAAGTCACGAGGTTTTCCCAGGCAACAAAGCATCATGCTTAAAGACCATTTCAACACAGATGTTTGCAGACGTTTTTTGAGTGATAGCAGGTGGAAAAAAATCACTGCTTTCATAATGGTGAAACTGGGGTCAAATTTGCTGGACAATGGCCACTAATACATTTATTTCATGCTTTTAAAACACTCCACATGGATATTCCAAGTATAAAACTGAAATAAATCATTGCCTGTCTTGACATTGACTGAGTCTTTATTGTTATAGGAAAGAGGAGAGCTACACATCTGCTTCCTGAGTGGATTTGCATGAGCAGAACAGCACTTTAATCTTCAGGCAATCTTTTTTTTTTTTTATCATGCATTTAGTTGATCTTTCTCATAAATCACAGCTGAGCGATCGGAACGAACTTAGCAGGGTGTGGAAAAGTTTGCAATATAATGCAGAGTATCCTTTATGTGTCGGAAAGCATCTCTGTAATGGCTGATGCGTGATCTTTCTCCCATATAACCAATTTCCCTGCAGATGTGCACCACAGCTGACAGCTGCGCCGGTGGCTGAAATAGAATGAGCAATTGCAGGCAAACATTTCATGTTAGCAATTACAGTTGAAAAGTGATCTGAAGGTTAATTTGGTAATCAGTGAATCTGCAGTAATGATAGCTGCAATAAATGATGACAACAGGAGATGTTTATCATTGAATCAAGAGAAAAGGATTTGTCCCAGCTGACAGTTGACAGAATCTAAAAGTGAATTTTTGAGCACAAACATTGGAACAGGATAGTCATAAAATACTAGGTAAAATACATTGTTTTATTAGTTGCATCTTTTATTTTTATTTTATCTCTATTTTATTTGTTAATTCCATATTGTGTTTTTATTTTATGTCTTTCATTTATGTGTCTCCTGTTGTGAAGCACATGCTCATCTTGAAAAAGTGCTCTAACTGGTACGTTTTTACTTATGGCAAAAACTTTCCAAATGTATCCAACACAGTTAACAGTCTTAACAATGAATATCCCTGTCAGATCTATGAGTGATTAAACATTATTCTGGGATCTGTATGATCTCTGTAAACTGAATCGATCTTTAAGAAGACAGAGAACTCCATCTCACGTTAGGCGATGTTCAGACCACAGATTCCCGACAAGACGAGTTGAAACTTGCAACCGGTCTGCGACGTTCTGAAACCTTGCCTGTTTACACCAATGCAGCTAGACGAGACTGTGTATCGTTTTCATTTAACTAGCTTGCTAAATTGTTAGCCTCGGTGCTTCTGCCTAGCGGAGGTATTCTCACGACTTAATCACTTGAATGCCAAGCATATCGTGTACACAGCTTTCCATCTTCTAACCACAAGCTCATGAGTTCCATTTGAAGGCAGTATCAACTAGTGTTTTATTGTAGCTTAAAATGATGACATTAGTCCAACTCTAGCACTCAAGGACATCGCTGGTGTTGTACTGTAGCTGTCACTACAGTTTTGCTGTTACTCACAATGACATTTTTGTTCTACTGTAGCTCACAATGAATTCACTTGTGTTCAACTGTGGCTCTAAATTTCTTTTGTTTTATTGCAGCTAAAATTGTCATTACTTGAGTTCTACTGCAGCCTTAAATGATATCACTAGAATTCTACCACAGCGTGTTCCACTGCAGCTTATCATGACATTACAGTTCTACTATTGCTCTCAGTGACAACAACAGAGTTCTGCTGTACCTCACAATGTAATTCTCCTACAGTGCCTCTAAATTTCAATGCTAGAATTCTTCGGTAGCTCTCATTGATATTACTGCCGTTATATGGTAAATCAAAAATGACATCAATAACTAGAGTGCAGCTAGAGCACTCAGTGTCATCACCAGAGCTCTACTGGAGCTCACAATGACATCACTCATGTTCCACTGTTGGTCACAGTGGCATTTCCAGAGTTTTACTGTTTCTCTTACTGGCAAAAACAGAATGTGATACTGAAACTCAGCATCATAACCACTGTTTTACAGTAGCTCACAATTGAATCACTAGCGTTCTAAAGTAGCTCTCCATGACATTTCCAGAGTTAAAGGTCTAGTGTGTGGGATTTAGGGTTATCTTTTGGCAGAATTGGAATATAATTATGTTTTCATTAGTGTGATCATCTCATCTCCTCAAAGAGTCCACCACGTTTCTACAGTATTTGCAGCATTTAGCTACAGTTTTTATAGCATTTCCCCCCCTTTCTTTGCAGCCACCGTAGGGGAGGGTGAGGCAAAGGGTATTCAGTTGGTTAGAGTCTGCAACCTCAATACTAGATGCCACCAAATCCTCCACATTGAACCTGTAAGACATCATATGGGTTCTTTGTACTGTTGCTAAAAATAATATCACTCCAGCACTACTATTGTTCTCAAAGAGACTGGTGTTCCACTGTAGCTCACAATGGCATCACTCGGTAGCTCTCATTTTTGACTGTTGCTTTCAATAACATCAGTAAAATTCTACTGTAGCTCATCATGTCATTACTAGGATTCCATTGTAGGTCTCAATGACATCACAAAAGTTGTGTCGTAGCTGACAATGGCATCACTTCAGTTCTACTGTTAGTAGCTCTCATTGACATAACTAGTTTTCTATTGTAGCTTACACCGATCAGCCACAACATGTGAATGACATTGATCATGGTTACAGTACAATGTTCTAGTGGGGAACCTTGGTCCCTGGCATTCATGTGGATGTTCTTTGATCCATAAAACTCACCCAAACATTGTTTCAGACAAAGTAAACCCCCTCATGGCAGTAGCATTCCCCATGTAGCTCAATCAGATTTGGATCTGGGGCATTTTGAGGCCAGGTCGAGACTTTAAGCTCTTTGTCACGTTTCT
>JBBPCS010002859.1:0-12977 GCA_037974645.1 Hollardia meadi
TGTTTGTTCAAGTGTTCATTTTTCTGATCAGTTTGGTTTTAATTAGTTATTTGATGCTATAAAAAGGGGCTGAAACGGCATGATTGACAGTCGAGTCCTGCTCACGAATGATTCGGGCAGGTGTATGGGCGGGAACTCGATACCGCGGCTCCACCGCCCAATCACCAGCACAAGATGGCAGCGCTCGTATCAGGGATAGTTTGGCTTCATTTTTGTACAGTGGGAGGAAGTGGAGACCAGTCGTCCATCTTTATTTAGGTCAATGATTAGAACAATTTCAAGGCTTTTTCTTCTCTTTCACTTGTGACCAAATGTTTTGATGTCCACTTTATTAAAACGTGATATTCAGGGTCAACTCATCTTTCTTGATGCGTTCATCCTCACTCATGTCTCTGCCTAAATAATAAATAATAACATGACTTGTCACTTGAGGTGAGCGAGCAAGAGAACCTAAGGCCTTTAGTCCAGTCTAAAGGTAGACAGCACCCTCTGTTGGAATCAAGTTAAATAGCACCACAGACTCATCAAAATCATTCTCCCATTCATCAGCTTTATGCTGCCTTTTATTGATTCCTTTTTCTGGGATTTGGGTATTCTCTGACATGTTGTGGGCTGGACTGAGATGGTCCACAAGTCGGTTCTGGCACTGGGGCCCGTATTTTGCCTATGTGTGTTCTGACCCATTGTTCTGTGTGTGTGTTTAGGTGGTGTTTGAAGCTCATGCTGAAGGTCATCGTCACTACACGTTGGCCTTGCTGCTCAGTCCGTACTCCTACACCACCACAGCCGTGGTCACCGACGCACACCACTAACACACATCACACATGGATATTTACAGTCGGCTGGAGGTATCGGGACAGCGAGCTCCATAAGGCTGGAGATCTTTCTTTCCTTCTCGTCAACAACTTTCATGTGCTAATCTAAACCAACACCGACTGTACCCACTAACAAGTACTGTGTGTATCAAAGCCTGATATATCTTCTTCTTCTGTGCATCGAGCTTCATTGTTTTCCAAAAAACTATTAAAACACTCAATGAGACACACAGTTACACTGGGTGACATGTTCCTTCACTACAATGAACACGCAGAGAGAGGTGTACAGGCGTATTTTTCTGTTTAGTAAGAAACTTAGGTGTAAGACTATTTCCTTTCTCGACATTTTGCGAGTTTGTTTACTTATTAAACTAAATGCTAAGAGAGCTTGTGAAACTAAGGAAACTTGCTACTTGTATGCATCCTGGTGCCATCTCTTCCTCAGGTAAGCAATGCACACACAACCGGCCGTCCACATGATGTAAAAGAAAACATGATTCATCAGACCAGGCCGCCTTCTTCCATTGCTCCATGGTCCAGTTCTGATGCTCACGTGCCCATTATAGGCGCTTTCAGCGTTGGACAGGGGTCAGCATGGGCACTCTGACCGGTCTGCAGCTACGCAGCCCCATACGCTGCAAGCTGTGATGCGCTGTGTTCTGACACCTTTCTATCAGAACCAGCATGAACTTTTTCAGCAATTTGTGCTACAGTAGCTGTTCTTTGGGATTGGACGACACCAGCTAGCCTTCGCTCTCCACGAGCATCAATGAGCCTTGGGCGCCCATGACCCTGTCGCCGGTTCACCAGTTGTCCTTCCTTAGGCCACTTTTGTAGGTACTAAACACTGCAGACCGGGAACACCCAACAAGACCTGCAGTTTTGGAGATGCTCTGACCCAGTCTTCTAGCCATCACAATTTGGCGCTTGTCAAAATCCCTCAGATCCTTATGCTCGCCCATTTTTCCTGCTTCCAACACATCAACTGCGAGAACAAAATGTTCACTTGCTGGCTAATACATCGCACCCACTGACGGGTGCCATTGTAACGAGATAATCAATGTTATTCACTTCACCTGTCAGTGGTTATAATGTTATGGCTGATCGGTGTACATCTCCCATCAGAAATTATGGGGAAGCTATTGGTCTATCACCTCTAGAGGTACTAAGTGGAATGACGAGACAGGACGGGCCGGGGCGTTGTTTCTTCACATTCTGTGATGACAGTTCATTTTTATAAATGTTTTAAACTGAAATTATGCATGTAAATCTGTATTACAGTATATAATTGACAGTTGTGCATTACAATATTTGTTTTCCTACACAGACTGAAGCAAAGCAGTCTTTTTTTCTCCAATTTTATACATTACAGAAAATGCCCTCCACTTTGCTCTACATGGAACACAAGGCCAGGTTCAGCAGTGTCCCAAAACCTTTTTACACACCAACTGCACTTCATGCAGGTCAATGATCAAAATTTAAAGTGTATAATAATAATAATAAGCAGAGGGATGTATTTGATTTTAAATGTAATTAATTCCTTTCACACAACAAACATAAGGTTTGCTCTTGTGTATGCTTGTACATGAATTCAAATGACCAATCCCATCACACAGGCCTTTTTCATATACAGTATGAGGTGTTATTAACATGAGACTACTGTAATTCAACTTTTAACAGATGTAATGCCAAGTGAAGCGTGTCATGAGAACAAGAAAATAAGAGGCAAACATCAGGTCTGATTTCCAGAATATGGCAATGAAGTGTTTATTTTGTCTTCTGTTCACTAAGAAAAAAAAAAAAAACTTTACAAAGTAACGGTTCAACACCAGACTCAAACTGTTTTTAAACTGTCTCTTACCAAATATTGCAGAAGTCTGACAATGGAGCTAACACCATGTAACAAAGTTCAGTGATGTCTGAGCGGAGGAACTGTAGTTCATGCTTCTGAGCCAGTGAGAGGCAAAGTGACAGAACTGAAGGAACTGAGCATGTGCAGAGTGGGTGCTACATTAACATGTTCACAGGGTTGGCTCAGTGTGGAACTCCGCTTCGTCCTTCAACATGACCTCATTGTGGAAATGAGGAGAGGTTGTTTTTTTTTTTTGTGATCAAATGATGGTGACATACAGAGGAGCAACAAAGAAAAGATACTCGTTACACATCGTGCTGTAAGAGTGCAGCAGGACACCTGGACAATTTATTCTGTTTCAATCCTTATTTGACTTTTTATAAAGCTTTCGTTCAGCTACCAAAGAAAACCCAACACAGCCTGCCATTTAGTAACAATGGGGCCGGATGGATACCGAATCTTAGATATCCCAAAAAAAATCTGATGAATCAACTGATCTTTTTTTTTCAAACATATATTGAAGATTCAATATTGACCAGGTACACAAAAACCAAAAACTTGGTGGAAGTTTTCCAGGGCTTTCAGCCACATCTCAAGCTCTTCATCAGTATACGGGGTTTGTTCAGTTCTAATCTAGAGCCTGACTCATACTGAAATTTGAGGATGATACAGGCTGTACGATGGATGGTTACAAAAACTTAATCGATTAATATTAATTTTACACAAACACATCGACATTTTCCATAGGGATCCCTTAAATTCCATTTGGGTTTTTTTAGCTAAAAAAATGCTAAAAATCTCTCTGGTGGTCAAATAATGTAAAGGCAACACTGTTTTTAAAGAAATTAGAATATTTTGGGATTGTATCACATGATCTTTAGATAAGGTTTGCTCACAGACCTTGTGGTGGAATTTTTTGCCAATTCCTTGAAACATATCTTTAGTATTTCTCTAAGACAGGTTCTTGTTAAGTGTTGCCTGACATATACAGCAATTCAAATGTACCTGAAATATACTAATATCAGCTGATTTACTACATCTCATTATCTGCTCTTTATTAGCTGCAATCTAAAATTACAGATTGAGGTCACAGGATGTGGCAGAAAGCTCTGGAACATTTCCATAGTGACAAGATTTTTAATTTTGTTTTTGTTAAACAATAAAAAAAAAAAGTTTCTAAATGAGTTCAAACAGGTCTTTGGCATTTCCGGATGCACCTCCCACTATACAAGCCAATGCCGACATATCTGTGTTAAGTGGCCGGCGTATGTATCCACAAATAAATCGGGTTCTAATTATTAACATTTTTGAGAGTCAAAGAAAAATACATTTTCATACAATGTCAGAAGCGCCTGGTGAACCAGTGTTACAAACGTCCAAGTAACCAGTGTGAAACTAAATCATGAAAAACATTGGAGCCTGGGATGAAATGTGTCACACATCACAGCATAATGTTGCTCAGGAACTGCTCATTGGTGGACAGCTGCCTGCAGTGCTGTTTAATAAAGCAAAGCCTCTGTGTACCTGTTCTGGCCATCATGCACATGGAAACTGGATATAGATCCCATTATTTTGTCCACATATGTATTTATAGGCTAGGCCATGCAGATGGAAGGCTATTAAAGAGGTTTCAGGGTGTGGTTCTTGGTGGATTAGCCTTAGAGCTTCAGCCTTATTTGTGCACAAAATTGATGTTGGAAGGCTTTGTGCATGTGTTCATTCTTTTTGGAGGATGGTGAGTTTTGGTTTGTAGGAATCAAATGAAATGAAACCCAACCGCGAGCGACATGCATTAAATGTGAAGACTACCCTTGTATGTCAGTCTTCGTACATGTGGCCGAAGCTTTCATTGAACATGACCCACAGGCAGTCACAGTGGATTATTACATGACACTGGAGGGGACAGACTGAGCAAGACGTTTCATCAGATCATCAACATAGTCCCCACTTAGTCTGACTTGGTATGATTGATATGAGAGGGACAAACGTTGACAATTCAGGAACCTCTCTCTTTAGTTCGAATGTAAAATTTTTAAAAAAGTAAGAAAGAAAAACAACTCAAGGCACAAATAAATACTGCAAAATGGAATACAGTTGTCTAAAGGTGAACTCGTCATCTAAACGGTCTTAGATACGTCTAGATTTCAGATAAAAAGGGCTGAGTGGAGTCACCCTCAGCTGATACTGAGACCCACTGTCCCGACACCCAACACTTATCAGAGTCAAGGACCGATACAATTTAAAAAAGAAAGAAAGATTATTTCCCAGTTCAGCACTTGGCACCTGGACCAGAGTTTTGGCTTCGGCCATGCAAACTATATACTCAGTAGATCCATGGGAATAATGGAACACAGCCTGACCTAAAGCGCTACATGCTGACTGTCCCGTCGCATCATTCAACACTGTTGCTCTCTGAATTAAACAGAGAGAAGAACCCCAAAATTAAACTCCAGTCATCATCTACTCAGTCAAAAGATACTCCATACAGCAGGTCTAGAAATGCAAGTACTACGTGAACAGTTGTTGAATATTCTCCTTATTATTAGTTTGTTTATGAAGTCAACTGTAAAGGCCAGGTTACATGTGTACTGACGGGGAGGGGAGGTCAAGACACTATGATGGAGCCCGTGTTGGTCTCATGGTCACTGCCAATATTAACGCGAGTGTTTGTTGCAGTTTGGCCAAAGTTTAACTTTGCACAGCAGTGACATATGAAAGGTAAAAAGGTAACATGCAGTTCATGTTCGACACAATGTCATGTCAGTGAAATCATGTTCAAAGGGACTCGTTTTTCCACTATATTAAAAATGACTCATGGTTTTCTTTGGGGGCGGGGGGACAGATAGAAAAAGCCACCGTACCGGACGAGTCAGTCTCGTCCCTCATGGGAAGTGGCTTCATATACTGACTTTTTTTTTTTTTTTACACATAAAATCTGAATACTGCTTCTCAGATTTTTCACTACATACAGTTAATACTAATTAAGGCATTAATGCTTCTTTAAACACTGTAGCAACAGACCAGGGGGCAGAGTGTATGTGCAGCGTTGATAAGGGGCGGGGTGGGGGTGGGGGTGGGGGGACTACATGGTACTGTATGCCCTAACCATCTGATCACCAAGAGTCTAGAATCTAATGTTGTGATGAAGTGAACCACTTCTCAACAACACTCCATTTTACTGCTACACAGTCAGATCACAGCCACACACCTATACATTTATGCAAACGTGGTGCAGGGCTGGGGAGGGCATCATCTGCTAAACCAACACTGTTCAAAGTGCCCCAGACAGGAAAGACCCCGGCGGAAAGAGGGTAAACCTCAGCACAACATCAGACCGACTGCTCTTCTCTTTAACCTTCATATGAAATGTTAAAGCTTTGTGGCTGAACACAAGCCAAACTGTTACCACGCCCGCTTTAGAGGAAAAAAACAAACAAAAAAATAAAAACTGTAAACATATACAGGCTGCTCCGACCATCACTGCTGCAAAGGCTTTTGGGAAGGTGGTGGCGAGGTCAGGATATATCCACCGTGGCTTAAAGACAGCCTTTTCCAGAAGTCCTTGCAGTGTTATACTTAATAAGTATAGAAAATAAACTATAAACATCACTCTGGCCATTTCATACTTGAAACCCATTTTCCTGTCCACCTCTTGTCAACAAGATCTCATCAAGTGCTTTACTACATGTGCACCCGTCAGACTTTTCATGTGTGCGCTACTCCAAATATTAACAGCACGCAGAGAGTAATCTGAACACAACACTTGTGCGCGTCATTAAAGCCCCCCAAAAAACCGTCTGTACAACTGAAGCGCCTCTGTGAGGGGTGGTGCAACATGAACACTTTGTTTATTAGCCTGCCAATGCTGACAGGAGACACGCCATGAAAAGTCTGACAGCAGATGTGATGATAACCGTCTTACAGGTTCATTGTGTATTGGTGAGAATCTGGTGATATATTAATCTCGATACAAGGGTTATGGATCAATATATTGTGATATGTGGCAATATGCTGTTTCATAGGCCTGTGTTCTTAAGTGATATGGGATTACTACTTCCTGTTTCAGCTGACATTACATTGGACTGGATGAGTCAAAGGGCTGAAGAGAGATTACAACACTGCCATCTAGCAGTCAGGGGTTTAAACAGCAACTGAACCGCTGCCATGAATCTTTGCCTGTAAACTATTAACTATTAATCAATACAGTGTTTTTGTGGCGTCCTCTGATGGCTGGTGTCTGAGCAACAGTCCAGAAGCAAATTATATTTATTTCATCATCCTAAAAAAAGTATATTCACATTTTAAGGAGGACTAAGTTTTTGGCGTTTCTGCTCAATTATCAAAGTAGCTGCAGAAACGTGTCATCAGCTCGCGACGTCCGTCTGCTGCCACTCATGTTTAAAAAAATGTCAAGTTCATTCCTCGCAAAAACAACCTGACCACATGGACCATTTAGTAGCTTCACTGGAGCTTCCAATCATTTCACATGACCTTCACATGAGACAGCTTTTGCCCAGTTGTCTATCTACACCTCCATTAACAACAGGGGAAACTCAGCTTCTGATGACGACCATGTGATATGATCAAAAGCTCCAGAATACATATCAAGTTGACCTTGTGGCGAGTTGGTTTCTCAACATGTTTACTACATAAAAAAAAAAAGATATGACAACAGAGATATGTACATACACATTAGCTGCGTGATGCATATCTGTCAGGTTGGACAGCGTTTCATGTCTTCTTCTGATTGGTTGGTTTGTAGATGTGATTATTTGCATTAGCGATTAATCTGTAATTTATGTTTTTTTACGATTAACCGTTTAGTGTAGGACTGTAAGATATGATATCGAGAGTCTACGAATGAGAGGCATGCGTGTCATCTATTTACCAGTTTATATTTTATGCATTAATATTTAATTACATGCCTAATCGAAATCAATCAAATATAAGTAACTAACTGATTTATTCATCGAATTTACAGAAAATGTGCTATATCGTGATATGTATCGTTATCAGGATATCACTTATATCAGCATGAGAGACTTTAGTCATATCGCACAGCTCTAGGTTGGTCAAAATACTGTGAAAAAATGCTCATCAAAAAGCAGCAAATCCTTTGATGTAACGCATAAAAAGCTAACCGAAAAGGATTAATCGATTATCAAAATAGTTGGCAATTAACTTTCTTTCGATCGACTAATCATTTAATCGACTATTTGTCGCAGCTCTAATATAAACCAATTGTTTCTGCACTTGTTACATGTCTTTGGTCATTAAAGCTCAAAATGGACCATCGGTGGACATTACTCAGTTTGGACTGACGACCAAAGACCACACAGTGTGTCGGGGGGCTTCTCAGGCTGAAATTGTACTTTCCACGCCCACAAGTGTGTGAGGGGCCGTGTGATGGGTGAACGCTGAGGCTCTGAGCTCCGAGCCTCCGTTTGGGACTATATTCAGACCCTAAGAGACTCATCACGAAACACTTGACAAGATTAATTATTGTGAAAGGACAGGAAATAAGGCCCCGGTCAGAAATGGCCAGAGGTTTCAAATTTAACATCTCAAAGACACACAATCAAAGAAAAATCTCCAAACATACAAGTCATGGTCCAATTCAAAACCTAGAGATATAGAGAAAAATCTTAACAGTGAACATCTGGTCAAAAATAATCTACACGTTTCTCTCCGTCTTTATAGTGCTCAAAGCTTTAAGAAATTAAACTTTTCACAGCGGGTGCCATTCAAGAACAGCAGTAGCTTCAGCTGTGATGAGCTGACACTGAGGTTCTCTCATTCTGGCCCTTCGGACTGCCTCACAAGCTTAGAAAATAATAATAATAATAATAATAATAATAACAACACCACAGTCCAGACACACACACAGCATCCAGCCCAAATCCCCATGCTTCAGCGCACGGTACAGTACAATGAAGAGCTTTATCACATGGTCCAGCACTAAATCATTTGAATAAAAATCATAAAGATAAAAACACATCTGTGACAAAAAAAAAGGAAGATATACACTCACGAGAGCCTGAACCTGCACTAAAGCGTATTGTGTGGACACACTCCTGCTGTAATGGGCGACCCTGCTCCCTGTACAATGTCACGGAGGAGAGACTCAGTCACGTCTCCCTCCTCCTCGGAGGAGGAGCAGCTCTACTCTTTTCACGCAGTGCACCTCAAAGAAAAAAAAAGCACAACAAAAGGCAAAATTAAAAATATACAAATCTCCAACTGATGAAATAATTTATGTTTGAAAAGAACAAAATCTGGTAAACAAAATAAATTAAGGCATGCAAAAGACAATGTCAAATCTTTAGATTTGGATGCTTCTGTTTTTTTCTTTTAAAGCCAAACATCCTATATTGTTAGAAGATCTCCGTTAGGAAGAAAACACTCACTTGTATTAAATCCTCAGAACGAAGGTAGCTGCCAAAATAAAATTCAAACCCACTGGAATATCACTGAAATACGCCGGAGCGTTTGAAGGCCCATATTTACATATTTGTGTTGTGTTCGAGCTTTAAGAGGCCGATATTTACATACATGTTCATGCGGATTCAGCAGCAGTGCAGCAAAACAAACGGCAAACACTTGAGTGACAAGAAAAAAATTCTGAACCAGAGAAAATAAATTACCACATATGTAAATTTAAAAAAAAAAAAAGAACATCACAAACAATAATGTCGACCTCGGTCAGATCCCTCCTTTTAAAGGAATACTGTGGCCCAACAAAATGATATGTATAAAACAAACGATAGTAGAAAGTGAGACAAAAATCTTGTCTGTTGGCTTGTAAGGTGACGGTGATACATCAGAAGTGAAGCAGTGCGAAGCCGAGCCGGGCCGGGCCGGGGGAGCTGTGGTTCTGCCACGTTAAGGCTTTGCAGTAAACATCAGAGCTGAGATGCTGCTGCTCCCTCCAACCTAAACCAAGACTCGTGTCAACTTGTAGTAGTTAAGCCGGCACGGACAAAAATGACATGCAGCAACTCACCCATCTCTCTCTCTCTCTCACACACACACACACACACACAAATTCACTGACACACACAATCAACAGTTCACTTTGAGAGACTTGCCACTGCCTCTTGATTTTTTTCCCTCTTTTTTTCGGTTTGGATTTTCAGATTTTTTTTGTTTTCCTCACTAAGATTTCGTG
The DNA here is from genome assembly GCA_037974645.1 of Hollardia meadi. Taxonomy (NCBI): domain Eukaryota; kingdom Metazoa; phylum Chordata; class Actinopteri; order Tetraodontiformes; family Triacanthodidae; genus Hollardia; species Hollardia meadi. Next base: position 9,836 of record JBBPCS010002859.1, read on the forward strand.
GCAGCATTACATGGTGCGCCTCTTTCACCCCTCCGGCCTGTGCCCCCCGCCCCCCTCCTCTCCCTCCGCTGCACCAACGCTCCGCCTCTGAATGGCTGAGCGGGGTGCTAGGAGGCCAGGCCGGAGGGGAGCTGGGTAAGCTGGGGGTGTGGACCAGGGGTTGGTGGGGGCAGTTCAGTAGTCCGCGATGGGAGCGAGCTCGGGGTGCAGGTCCACCGTGATGTTCTTGTATAGGCTGATGAGGGAGATGTGGGGGCTGTAATGGAGGTTGTTGAGGCCGTCCAGGTGTTGCCGCTCTTTGGAATACCTCAGCAGTTTATACCTGCAGACACACAGTGACACAGTCCTCTCATGTCAACATTCATCCGCTCTGTCAGCCCTGCTCCTACAGGACATACACCTGTGCCACCAAGACTCTCAGCTCCAAGCCTGTAAATATTACTTAAACAGAGAAAATAATGTATTTGTTGGGAACTATTTTCAGGGGTGGATTAATCCGCATTTGGTTCTCTATTTGGGCCAGCGAGACGGTGTATGAGACTGAATCAAAATAAACTAAGGTGAGTGCAACAGTGTGAACCATCGATGTGTTTTAAAATAGTTTATGGACAACAATGGAGCTCTTCAGAGCTCGTAGTGCCCTATTACCCAACGAGATCTCTACGCTCTCAGGATGCAGGGCTACTTGTGGTCCCTTGAGTCTCCAAAAGTAGAATTGGAGCCAGAGCCTTCAGTTATCAAGCTCCTCTCCTGTGGAACCATCTTCCTGTCTCGGTCCGGGGGGCAGACACCCTCTCATTTCATTTAAGAGTAGGCTTCAAACTTTCCTTTTTGCTAAAGCTTATAGTTAGGGCTGGCACAGGCCGGCCCCTAGTTATGCTGCTATAGGTTTAGACTGCAGAGGGACTTCCCAAGTTTCAGTGTAAAAAACAAAGGCGCCGTAGAGAAGGGTCTTCGTTGCAGCAATATTGCAAAATCTCTGTGTAAAAAGGGCTAATGAAACCAGAGGGCGGGATCAAACCCCCCCTGTGCTTGCACAAGATACAAACAAAGTGAGGACCCACTCTTAAAAAGGCTCCATAGTGGCCGAAGCTCTGCAGGGTGCATTATGGGTATGAAAACTTTTGGGGCAGGATGGATTTTCTGCTCTGGATTCAGCTTCATCATCTTGTTTTTTGTTTTTATAGATCCTATATAATTTTACTTTATTACAGCATACACCATCTTCATCTTCTGTGAATCTAAAAGGATTTCCATTCATTCAAGTTAAATTACTTTGATGTAAAAAAGCAAAAATGAAAGACAAGACTCAACTTTATTATTTCTTATTGAGAATAGAGACCATCTTGTGGATCTGAGACAAAAATGTTGCCTTACCTCCCGAGGAACTGCACCTCTCCTCTGTGGTGGTGAGGAATGGACTTGTACTTGCCAATCTCCCCCTCTGGCCGGGTGACATTCAGACCAGCATAGTGAACCCTGAGGAGAAACCAGGCTTTTTACAACACGAAACAGATATGAGCATAGCGCCAACCGTAACCCACATGACTCGTTTTGAGATTTGCCTTGCTTGGCATTGTGTGTAACTATGGCACATTGAGATCTCAACGCTGAAACAATATATTGTGCAGTCTTAACGCACATCTCGTAGGTGCAAGGATTTTAGAGGAACACAGATGAAAAAAGGGGGTAACGCCACATTAAACTGTTCTGCAACAGTCCCCAAACATCCTAGATGTACCGTATAACTTGACTTAGTTTAGAGATAGGACATTTTTTGGACATTTTCATTAATTTGCAAAAATGTTTGCAAAACGTTCACCTGCTGAGCATCGTCCATTTCACACTGATATAAATGATTTAAATATGGCCATTTTCCACAGAAGCTACAGTAGTAATGACAGATCTGGATCTGCACCAGAATCTGTGATGTTTGTTTGAACATACATTTAAAACTATTGAAGAAACATAAAAACTGTTAGTACCTTACTGAATCCATATTAACTTTGCTAAACATTGGTGGTAGCTGCAGGTTTCTATTTGTTACCGTACAGCAGCCAGGAAAAGACTACCCCCCTATGAAAACACATTTAAATCCACTAGAACCGGATTTTTCTTTGGATCCCCACTAAATTGTACACACTCATAGATACCAGCCCTCTAAATATGCCTGATTAAAAAAAATAATAATAATCAAGATCCATGCTTTATCAAGAGAATAATGCATGGATGTTTGGCTGTATGCGCCCTACTGAGTGCTGTTCTAGTTTATTTTTTATTTATTCATTTATTTGGCATACGTTCATTTCCTCATTTTACGTACACCAACATTTAGTGTGGATTCTCTATAGAGTTTTAAAAATGCGATACATGATCATTCTCGAAGCCATATTGTTCTTATGAGAGGCAATTCAGAATAAAATTCAGTCCAATACAACACCACCACTGATATTTTGTCTCCTTCATCTATGTAAATCAGGGTGTTAGTTACTTTTCCCCAGTTAGTATTACTTGCAAGTTACATGAAAACATTATGCATAAAACAGAATAATGCTATGCTGATGCTAATGCTATGCTCAACTCACGCAGCAGTAAGCCCAATGCCATTAGCAGCAGGCCGATGGCTGGGGCCGAGAGCTCAGATGACGTGGTTGCAAGTCTGGCTGCCATTAAGCTGCAGTCGTCTGTGTCCACACAGGTACAAACATCCACAGTAAACACCTCAGCGGCTGGGCAGGACACACCCTGAGCGTCCGACACCTTCACCTGCAGCTGGTACACGCCGGGCCACAGATGCTCATGGGAGTGAAGAGCAGCACTCGTCTCTAGAAACAGCAAAGAGGGCTGTCAGACTCTCACTGCATTATTAGTATGAGTTGTAACTTTAGCAGGAGCTACTACTAGTATTTCTACTAATGTATGCTACCATTACATTTTTGAGTTTCTTACATCTTTTTAATTTGTTTGGACGTTCAAATCCAAAAATCGTTGAACTTGAGTTCGCTACACCCATTGACTGTATATAAAGATGGATGACATAAGAGTGAAGCCAAAACATCTGGATAGCCCCCTGGTGGCTGGCTGCAGTATAGCTCATAAACCCCTCCCCCTCCATGTTAGCAGATGGGACATGAGCCAAACT
>JBBPCS010002860.1:0-12975 GCA_037974645.1 Hollardia meadi
TTAGAAGACAATAATTATTAAATGAAAGAAAAAAATATAACATTTGAAATGCTGATATGTTTGGGCCTTCTCTGAAGTTCCCTTCAGAGGTTCCCCTCTGCAAGATACAATATGAATTAAAGAAACAAGACAAATTGGACTTATTGGAACATGTAGCACTAGTTTCCTCCGGCCTCCAGTTTTTGAGCTGAGTAAGGATGACAGCATTGTGAACCTCTGTCTATACCAGAGGAGTGGACTCGAGTCACATGACTTGGACTCGAGGCAAATTTGTTGACTTTAGACTCGTCTCCACAAAACCAAAAAGGACTTGCAAGTCAACTTAGACTTCAACACCAATGACTTGTGACTTTACTCACCTTGAGCCTTTTGACTTGAAAATACTTCATACCTTCCCCTAAAGATTAAAAAATAACCTATAATATTTAAAAAGCGTGCAACAAACAAGTGATTTCCCTTCATTTTCTGAATCAACTAATGCTAATGCTATGGGTCCAAAATTAACATCCGCCAAGCACGGGTAGATTTTCCATCAGTGGTCAGTGAATCTCACAGGGCCATCCACCACACTGACAGGTAAATGTTTTTGCCAAAGCAGTCACTTCATAACAAACTATGCTGAGACTCTATCGTGCTTTGGTGTCATTTGCAGGCGCGCTGCTTCTATCGTTTGCTTCCTCTCTGTGTGAGAGTTTGATACACACACAGGGACGGGGACTTCAAGGTGCATTCAGGTGCAATCCACCTCAACATTTGAAGTAGCACAAAGAATGGTAAATTGAAATGGCATTACATTTAGTGAAGAGCGCATTATGACATGTTTATTACTTGAAACTTAAAGTTTAGGACTCTGGACTTGCCCGTCTTGACTTGTGACTTGAGTGACTTGACTTGGTCCTTCCTCTGTCTATACTAATGACACAGATTGAGTTAATGTTGACTTTCAGCTGACTGTTGACTCCTGATCAGCATCACAACAATAGCATCCAGCATCCAGACTGTATGAAACTGCAGTTTTTCCTCGATTGTTCAGATGTTTGACTGTCAACGGTCTAAGATTAAAGATATTGCAGTGATCATAACTACCTGGATGACTGTCAGTGGATGATTGATTATTCTCAGCAGACCAAAGCAAACTTATTGTCCTCATTACTGAATCTTGTGGGACAAAAAGTAACACTAAATTATGCATGGAGTTCATTTTGTGCGAACATATAGTGCATCCAAATAATGTAGAGCGTGACATACTGTATTTCAGTGTTTGTGCACGCTGATCTATGGATCTCTATTCAACATCAGACTCTTTGTAGTTAAGATGTATCTCATACAGTTCTTTCTAAATGTTTGAACAAGTGCCATCTCTTGAAAAATGTCTGTTCATCACAAGAAACGTTTGACCCAGGGGCGGCTGTTCAAGCTGCTTTATATAAATTTGTACTGTAGACTTTTTCATTTCACGCCATGCAGCTCAGATACTACTGACCATGTAACGGCACCGTAATACTTCAGATTTATCTGAACGCACAGACACCAATACAGAGTCTGCAGAGGCTCCTGCATGACTGAAACGTTTGTATTTTTTAATAATCAACTGCTCTTAAACAGGAAATAACTTTAAAGCTGCATGATCACTTCTTTTTTGGCTACTTGGGGTCAGAACACATCTGACATATTATATCACCTTATATATTTGATATGGTGAATGTATTTACACGGCATGCACATCTGACGCCAGAGACCATCGGGGGACACAAAACACAACCCCTGCCACAGAACTATATCAACAATATGACACGGACAGACAAGCAAGCGTGATTTAATAAACCAATATACTTCTTTTTTTTTTACCTGCTGTCAGAATTTGACCCTATTTAAACCTGAGGACAACCTCACTGACCTCACATCGGGTGGAATCCATACCGCAGCAATCAACCCACACCCTGTATGAACACCAGCTCGTAAAATACACGAGGTGTGTGTGTGTGTGTATATCAAAGAGCACTAATTTGATGTCCCTGGGATCAATAAAAGATGGAAAGAGAAGGAGCTTTTAATTAAATGGTGCCGGGGGAAAATTTAACTTGACCCAGCTCTGCAGATGTGAACCAGCACACCCGACTCCATCATTTAAATTTATGATGAGCCACAGAGATTCCATTTGGATTTATATCAAACAGGACAGAAGAGGCATGCAGATAAACATCTCTGTTGACTCATATTGGCATTTTGCCAGCCTATTAAAATGTGACTTACTGTAAGTTCAAAGATGTCTGGCTTCATCAACAGTCGACGAAAATTAACAACAATAAAAACTGAGAGAAATATTTCAGCCTGAGCCGAATGCTCTGTTCTTTTCATGCTAGTGATGCTGATCTAATGATTGCAGTGGTGGTCAGTCGTCACTTTGGTCCAGACTGAAATATCTCAACAACTTTTGTACTGACTGCTGTGAACTTTTGTACAGACATTCATGGTTGTCAGAGGATGTATCCTGCTGACCACTCATCTAAAGCCACCAGCAAGTTTATATTTTGAAGTTCCCAGTAAAATATATCGACAACTATTTAGCTCATAGATCAGCAGGTGGAGTGATGAGTCATTACCCTCTCTGGCAGTCACATTACTTCTTTTACAGCTATAAAGTCTTTAGTTTGTTCTTAGAATCACCTGGCTGGAGACGTCTATTCTTAGTGCAATTTATAATATCCAATTTCACCCCAAATAACAACTTGCATTGCAATAGCAAAGTTTGTTGACCACCTGGGGGGAGCGGAACTGGCTGAAAATACAACACTGATACATGATTCATTTAGTTTAGTAACACTTTAGCAGCCAGTTGCCTTTTGACTCACCCAGCAGACACAGAGCACCATAGTATTCATTTGGAGTCATGCTTGTGTTCACCTGATGAATGTACATTGAATATTCACTCTCTTTTAGCTCTCTTTTTGGTCCCCACCAGCTCCTGAGCAGCGTTGGGCAGTGTTACTTTGAAAAGTCATGACAAAAATCACCCCCATAAAAACAAACAGCAATATTCAGTCAATCGCAGAGATATTCTTATAATCACCCAACCCTATAGCCTACCTGGCAGGTGGCACCCCCAACACTGCTTATCTGAAAACAGATATTACACTGAAATATCTGGCTGTTTATCTGCTGCTGCTGGACACCGCGTTGATGAGAGACTGAACAAAACTGTAAAGTTATGGGCCTTAAAATGAGGATGAATGAGCTAAAAGCGGCTAAAACTGCAGAGTTGGTTTAATTCTCTGGAGTGATCTTTACGAGCAACACCTTTCACATTACACACCTCCATTTCATCCATAGTTAAAATAAAAATATAATTTTAAAAAATCATGTTTGTTTGTTTTTTTTGCCTTGATTCACATCTCTTTGATGTAAATTCATAGCAGCCATTGCAATATAATAAGTAGTGTCAGAGTGGGGAAAGATCCATGAGGACAGGGTGTTGTGATGGGAGAACGGATTGGTTCTTAAAGCCTCATTTTTACTACCTCTGCAGCACGATTAAATAAGTGATGTACCCATCTGCACTCTGAGAGTGTGTGTCTGAATGGATGTCTTTCAGTGGGCTGAAACCAGCATCTGCCATGATGACAGTAAATCAACTGACCCACAGCGCCTGCGACTACATCACGCTTGTGTGTGAGGTCTGAGTGTGTGTGTGTGTGTGTGTGTGTGTGTTCCTTTCCTCCTACCAATCATATTGTTTATTCCAGAAACATCAGATCTATGTCATATGTGGGAAAAGAGAGCTGTAATCATGCACATAATCTGATATTCAAAAGTCTGCCATGAATGACATGGTGATGACACCCTGCACAAACAATGACACCAGATGATATGTTAATTAAAATGTCTCCTTGACATTTCCACGATTCGAACTGTAATTCTTTTGTCCATCAAGGAATGAATAGCCTATTTCATGAATGAATCAGTGTTTAGTTTAGACTGTGTTTCTATAATGATGTGTCTGTTGAGATAGAAGAAGCACGAGGAGAGTGTGTGTGTGTGTGTGACAGAGAGGGCATAAATTGAAGTGTGTAAAGGGCATAAATTAAAGCAAGGAGCATGGCGCCTTAAAAAAAAGAAATATCTACTTGCGAGTCATGACGACTTGTCACAGGTGGTACATGAGCAGTGAGGAGCTCAACCATAGATAAAGATGGATGACACGTCTCTGCTTCCTTCCAATGTACAAAAATGAAGCCAAAATATCCTGAATATGAGCGCTGTCATCTTGCACTGGTGACATCATTTGGAGCCAGAGTCTGCAGAGTAGTGATTGGGCTGTGGACTCAGCTGTCAATCATGACGTTTCACCCCCTTTTTTATAGCATCAAATAACTAATTAAAACTGATCAGAAAAATGAACACTTGAACATACATCAGCGTGATAAGAACTACCTAAAATGACAGAAACCATCTTTGGGAAAAATTTTACATGTACTGAGTTTTTAGTTTGACCCAGGACCTATCTGCTAATATGGAGGGGGCATTTATAAGCTATACTGCAGCCCACCAACAAAAGGCGATCAAGATGTTTTGGCATTACTTTTGGGGAGCTCTCATATTGTCCATCTTTTTGGTTTTTCAAGTCAATGAGTTCAACCAAAGATGGAGGCATTTTTTTCTGTGAAATACTGGATAGTTGAACCCTTTCATGAAAAGATTAAACTATTATTTCATTAAAAAAACAAAAAAAACAAAGATGAGAGAATGTAAAGATAGTTTGTGTAGAAGAAAGTTGTTATTTTTCTACACTGGTAATTATCTTATGACCCTTGTGATCTCTTGGGAGGGTCCTGACAACTGTTGTGAACCACTGGCTCCTAAAAGGAGTGGCTGCAGAGGACACAAGGATGCCCAAGGTGGTCTCTGTCAGGGCCAAGTGATTATTTTTTTAATTTTTCCTTTTTTTTCTCCTTTTAAAATTCAATTGATAAAGACTGGAACAGTGATGGCCCTGCTTTTGCCGCACCCACACCCTTAGGGGGGGGGTTACTAGCTGGAGGTGACACCACCTATAGACCCTCCAAAAGCTTAAATTTGTTGTGGGCTTCGTTGCTTATTTAATGTTATTTTTATTTGTCCTATTATTATTTTGGTTATCATCATCATCACTGTCAAACCATAATGTTTTGTTAATCCACCAGTTACCATGGGGACTAACCTCCCCTTCCATCTTCACTAACTAAGCCTGGCATACCACCCACTGCAAGCAGAAGAGGCCCCCGCCCTACTGAAGTCTGTTTCATATCCATCCATTCGTTTTTCCCATCCATTTTTTGATACATAAATAATAAATAATACAAATAAATACAAAGTGTCAGTTTCAGTCCAGTCTTGTTGGACATTAGTCTGGTTAACTTCTGTGCTATGAACTCAAAACAATAGAATCATAGATTTAAAATGAGAAACATGTAAGAATTAAATCTTGGTTGATCACACTCTGAGCCAAGTGTCACAGAACTGTTGCTGTTAAGGTCTTGAATTGAAGAGAGGACACCCACCACCATTGTAAGGCCAATAGCACCACCTGCTGGAATTAAAGCACTCGTCTGTTCAAATTCATCTGTAGCAAAACAAACGTCATCAGACATACAGCGCAAATTAACATGTGTTAATCTCACAGAGTAAATCTTTAGTACAGTTTCTAGTAGATATTCATTCTGAAAAAATCCCTCAAAAAGTCTGATTCCGAGACTGGAGAGGTACCTTTATCGGGATTATTGGATTATTACATCTTGGATGGAAGCAGCTCCTGGACACTGATAATCACTGGGACTATAATTTTTTGTGGATATAGTAGGCTACTGCTATATTTCAACACTTTTTGCGACCTACTCAGTACGGAGTAAGTGTGGCCCAAGGACAAGATGGCAAAATCTGTGAGCTGCACGGAGTGTGAGCGACTGACTGAGAGGATAATGCAGCTTGAAAAGAAGATTGAAACACTCTATCAAATACGTGAGAGTGAGCACTTCATTGACTCTGTAGCAGCTACTGTACAAGCTGTGGATGGACAGACTATTATACATGGGAATACATCAAATGTGGAGCATAACATAATGGATTTGGCTGACACAATTCCATGGATATGTCCTAATGCAACTGGATCAGCTGCAGAGGCTCCCAAACCAGCCTTCTCTAGTGACCCTTCCTACCGGCACAGGACCAGTGCTCGACCAAAAGCATCAACTCTAGCCAGGACTTGGGCTGATGTCGTCCGATGCAAAGGCAAATCAAGCAGGAAATCAAATGAGAGAGCACCAAGGCTCACTCTACCACTTGATCTCTCACTGCAAAACAGGTATGATGCACTGGCTCCAAACAAGTACTACATACTAACTACACTGAACCCAGGGAAGCCAATCATGCTATTAGCATAAAGTCTAACCAAAATCCAAGAAATAGCCCCAAAACCACTGCTAGAGCAAGGGCCAGAAGAAATAATGGCAACTCCATACCTGATACGCCAAAGGCCAGAAGAAGCATTGCTAACTCCACACCTGAAAAGCCAAAGGCCAGAGGCAAGGGTGTAAGTTTGGGTTGAACATTGGGGGGGGTTGAGATCTCCACCCATGTAGAGGGGTCCGGGGACTTGCGCCCTAGAAGATTGTTTTTGCAAATAGGCTGTTAAATGGCTGTTTCGTATTAATTTTAATGGGACGAGACATATCAAACAACATGCTTTTGTCACGGGGTGATGGCGATAATGTGTGTGTGTATGAGAAAACGTATGTGATGGCTGGTCCTGGTGGCAGCACTATTTTTAGGTGGGAGCTCTCTGGACTTTGGCGGAGGTTCTACACTGACCTGGAAAGACACTGTGGGTGAGCGGGCTGTGATTGGTGGGCTGGGCTCTCTGTTGGTTTTCTTCTACCTGTCTCCACTCAGCTAATCAGGGAATGCAGGGCAGGTGTGCCGGAGCAGAGCAGAGCTGACAGACATCTGAACAGAGTAGCGTGGACGAGACAGGGTGTGCACGGAACGCGACCCGTACCGAGAGAAGACTCCAGCCTACAGCCCAGTCGAGAGAGAGTGCAACTACTGAGAGGACGGCGGACATTCCACAGGAATCACGAGTGACACAGAGCCGGAACTCGGCACACGCTGCACCCGCAGACTGCTGCAGGAGAGAGTGAGACACGCCTCGTGGGAACGTGGAGGGGTGAACTTGTGCTTCACCCCTCCTTCAGTTAAGTCTCCCTTATATTTCTACCTTTCAACTGTTGGATGTGAGGAGCCAGTGTGGTTGTGGGTCATTACAGTGATCCCCAAAAACAACAGAGGAACTGAAAGCAGCTATACACTAAATAGGGGAGAGCCTTTTTGGTGTCATTTCCTTCTGTTTTTTGTTTGCTATTTGATTTTTTTGCATGTACTGTATATTTAGTTTGTTTTGGTTGTAGTGTTCAATGAATTATTTTGGCTCAAACCTATTTGTTAATATAGCTTATTTATACCACCTTCTGTATGAACTCTAGGTGCAGTAAGAGACTGCGAAAGGTGCTGATTCTTGTCGTCCTCTGTATTCACCAGCTGAAGACGCCATGAGACAGCGAGGGACTGGAGACCCCCCGCTGCAGTCAGAAGCTAATTTAGGACTGCTTATACTTGGGCTGGAACCTGCATGGACCCTTTTAACCCAGAGACATTTTATTTGGTGGTTTTTTACCCCTCCTAAGAGACTTGGACTTTTAACTCGGGTTTTAACTCTGCTTTTCACTTGTGTTTTATTTAAAATAAATACTTTCATTTGTTCACCCTCAGTTCCCTCTGTATGCCGTTTTGGGTCGGCAAACTTCCCAGTAGAAATGATTGAATTTCCCTTTTAAGTCACACTCCACACCCGTGACAAATTTTGCCGCTGTCGGCAGGATTTCTACTGGGTTGAGTAACTGGCCCTTTCAGCTTGCAGGGGGGAGAAGCACAGGCCACAGGGCTGTCAGTAATGATGATGCCATTTGTTATGGGGGGCCCATGGATGCAAAAATTTTGTGGCGTGGGTTCAGAAGCGAAGTTGGGGGAATGGAAACTTCAGATAGAGACTATGCTGAGTTTCCAGCCACTCAGTGACTCACAAAAGGCAGATTTTATCTTAGGCTTGTTAGAGGGGGAGGCAAAGAGAGATTTTGACTGGGTGGGAAAACAGGAATACCCCCAAGAAAATATTTGATGTATTGCTTGTATTGTATGGTGATGACACTCATGTCTCCACCCTCCGGACTCAATTTTTTAACTGTAGGCAAGAACCTCAGCAGTCTCTAAGATCCTTCTCTCTCTGTCTGCGAGAACTGTTTTCCAGGTTAAAACAGAGAAATGACACTGCCCTGGGAGAGGGTGATGTCTTGCTGTGGGACCAGTTCATCATGGGACTGAGAGAGGGCCCCATCCACCAAGAGCTATGGCGCCAAGTAAGAAAGACCCCGGGGCTGTCCTTCGACGAGGTCAAAATGGAGGCGCTAGCATTAGAGGAGGAACAAGATGAACAGTGGTTGCCGTCTACCTGCTTGGCAGTGAGTAAACCAACACCCTGCTCACAACCCACAGTAGTGGATTGGAAGCAAGAGTTCAAGAATGACATCCTCAAAGAGGTAAAGGAACAAATGACTGAAATGATCAAGACAATTTTATTCAGTTCCCAGCTTGTGGTGCAGTAGTAGTCAAGGACGATTTTATTGGGGACAAAAAGGCAATTCTGGGGATGAATGTGATTTGGGACTGTTGGGAGGAACTTTTTAAGAGACGCAGGCCAAATTGTCCTCATTGAAGAAACCCTCCTCTCAGGGATGGATGGGACAACGTTTTTATTGACAATGCCAATGCATCCAAACTGCTTCTGCAGTATAGGTTCTGCAGTGACTGTTCCAGCACAAAGTGAGGTTTTGTTGTGGGCAAAAATTCCACCCCGCTCCCGTAGACCACAAGAGTGTGCACTAGTAGAACCCTTAGCAGGGGAGGAGGGAGTTGAAGTGGCTAGGGCCTTGGTGACCGTGAGGAAGGGCAGATTCCCAATCAGGGTGAGAAATAACAACCCCTTCCCCATGGTCCTTAACCGGTTCCAGAGAATGGCTAACGTCTGTGCTGTTTCCCCAGAGAACATTAAAGAAGAGAGAGATGTTTCCCTTACAGAAGTGAGTCCGGGGGTTGTGGAAGTCAACCTCACTGAGGTTGGAAAAAAGCTGAACGAAGCAGCTGGGGAGAACTTTATTTTCCCCTCCATTAAAGGTGACAGCCTGACGGAGGAGCAGCAGCTTCAGCTCCAAGCACATGGAAGACTACGGATGCACCAATGTAATCAAACACAGGATCCCAACAGGTACTGCAGAACCTATTTAAGAGAGGTATAGGCCTGTACCCCCTACCCTTTATAAGGAGATCCGCAGCTTATTGCAAGGTATGCTGGAGGGCGGGGTTGTTAGGGAGAGCAGTAGCCCCTGGGCAGCCCCCATAGTGCTAGTCCAAAAAAAGTGTGGAGCTTGGCGATTTTGTGTAGACTACCGCAAACTCAATAACATCACACACAAAGATGCTTTCCCCCTTCCCCGGATTGAAGACTCTCTAACCAGCCTTACACAAGCTGAATGGTACTCTACCCTTGACCTAGCTAGCGGATACTGGCAGATTGAGGTTGAGGATAGTGATAGGGAGAAAATGGCCTTTACCGCCCTTTTCGGCTTGTTTGAGAGGATGCCATTTGGCCTTTCTAATGCCCCTGCAACCTTTCAGAGACTAATGTAGCTGTGTCTAGGTGATCAACTCACTGAATCTGCTGTGGTGTACCTGGATGACGTAATTGTGTTTTCTAAAGACTTTTCAGCCCACCTGAACCATCTTGAAAATGTGTTTCAGGCCCTTGGTCGCTATGGCCTCAAGCTTCGTCCTGACAAGTGTCGACTGTTCCAGAAACAAGTCAAGTTACTGGGGCACAAAGTCAGCAGCCAAGGAGTTGCACCTGACCCAGAGAAAGTGATCGCTGTCCAGAACTGGGACACCCCCACCACAGTCAGGCAAGTGAGATCCTTTTTGGGGTTTGTGGGCTATTATAGACAGTTCATCAAAGACTTTTCAAAAATTGCTAAACCTCTGAATGAACTCTTGAGAGGCACAGGTCGGAGCCGGGGGAGACACTCACACCCCATCCAGTGGACGGAAGAGAGTGAGACGGCCTTCAAACAGCTGAAGCAAAATTTGGTTCAAGCCCCCATTTTAGCCTATGCAGATTACACACAGCCCTTCGTAGTTTACACAGACGTGAGTAATTGTGGATTAGGGGCTGTTTTGGCCCAGGAACAGGATGGTTTGGAACGTGTTATTGCATATGCTAGTAGAAGCCTTCACCCATCTGAACGTAATGATGCTAACTACAGTTCCTTTAAGCTTGAATTGCTAGCTATGAAATTTAAAGACTATCTGTGGGGTGCAAAAATTACAGTTGTGACAGACAATAACCCACTGGTTCATCTGCAAACTGCAAAGTTAGGAGCTGTAGAGCAAAGGTGGGTTGCCCAACTTGCCAGTTTTGACAATCATCATACTAATGCTGATGCTCTGTCCAGGCTTCCAGCTGCAGAGGAACTTCTACTGGCCCCAAATGGAACAGGTGGTACAGGTCAACACAAAAAAGTGCCCTCGCTGTGTATTGCACAAAGCTAAAACTAATGCTAGAGCTCCCCTTGTCCCCCTAACTGCCAAAGCCCCCATGCACATTGTAGCGATGGATTTTCTGACACTCAGCCGCCCAACAGACAGATACCAGAACATTCTTGTAGTAACTGATCTGTTTACCAAGTATGCATGGGCAATCCAAACCCCAGATCAAACCGCTTCGGCTACAGCTCGTGCATTGTGGACTCATGTCATACAGCCCTTCGGTTGTCCAGAAGTCCTTCATTCAGACCAAGGCCCAAATTTTGAGTCCAAGTTGATAAAAGAACTGTGCCAAGTATATGGTTGTCGCAAAAGTCAAACAACTCCTTACCATCCACAGGGTAATGGAGCTTGTGAAAGATTTAATCAGACGCTCTTGAACCTATTAGGGACATTAGAGGTAGAGCAACACAGAAACTGGGTGGGATATCTGCAAGGGCTAGTCCAGTCTTACAATAATACCATCCACAGCTCCACCAGTTATGTGCCCGCCTTCCTGATGTTTGGTCGCCATCTTAGGACCCCGATAGACATGTTAACTGGATCAGTAGGCCCAGAAGTCACTGCTACTACAACTGAGTGGGTGGGGAAACATCATAGGCAGCTTAGCTATGCTTACAGTAAGGCAACAGCTTGCCTAAACAAAGTAGCAGAGTAAAACAAAAGGATCTATTACCAGACAGCCCAAGATGCCCCACTGCTCCCAGGGGAACGTGTGCTGGTCTTAGATCAGAGGAGGCAAGGAAAGGGAAAGTTGAGTGACAGGTGGGAAAACCAGCCCCATGTGGTCGGAGCACGGCCCCATCCAGACTGCCCAGTATACAAAGTTAGGCCTGAAGCAGAGATGGCCCAGAACATGTCCTCCATCGCAATAATTTACGCCCTTGCCTCCCCTGTCTAACCCCAAGAGCAGTCGACACCACAGAATCTGTTGCTACTGAGACCAATGAGGGTCTGCCAGTTTGGGGTTTTGCACTCCACTTCAATCCTGGGGATGCTGCTGAAGGAGACCATGCCCCTGAACTAAGACATTCCCAGAGGGAAAATAGGCATAGACCTCTAAGGTATAGGGAGTGAGTAGTTCTAGGGACTAGAACACTTTAAGTTGGGGGAAGTGTCACAGGGTGATGGGGATAATGTGTGTGTGTATGAGAAAACGTATGTGATGGCTGGTGCTGGTGGCAGCGCTATTTTTAGGTGGGAGCTCTCTGGACTTTGGCGGAGGTTCTACACTGACCTGGAAAGACACTGTGGGTGAGCGTGCTGTGATTGGTGGGCTGGGCTCTCTGTGGGTGTCTTCTACCTGTCTCCACTCAGCTAATCAGGGAATGCAGGGCAGGTGTGTGGTGTGCCGGAGCAGAGCTGACAGACGACTGAAGGGAGCAGTGTGGACGAGACAGGGTGTGCATGGAACGCGACCCGTACCGAGAGAAGACTCTAGCCTCCGGCCCAGTCGAGAGAGAGTGCAACTACTGAGAGGACGGCAGACATTCCACAGGAATCACGAGATGTGAGGAGCCAGTGTGGTTGTGGGTCCATACAGTGATCCCCAAAAACAACAGAGGAACTGATAGCAGCTATACACTAAATAGGGGAGAGCCTTTTTGGTGTCATTTCCTTCTGCTTTTTGTTTGCCATTTGATTTATTTGCGTGTATATTTAGTTTGTTTTGGTTATCGTGTTCATCAAATTATTTTGGCTCAAACCTATTAGTTAAAATAGCTTATTTATACCACCTTCCGTATGAACTCTTGGTGCAGTAAGAGACTGCAATAAGTGCTGATTCTTGTCATCCTCTGTATTCACCAGCTGAAGACGCCACGAGACAGCGAGGGACTGGAGACCCCCCCCCCCCCCGCTGCAGTCAGAAGCTAATTTAGGACTGCTTTTACTCGGGCTGGACCCTGCATGGACCCTTTTAACCCAGAGACATTTTATTTGGTGGTTTTTTACCCCTTCTAAGAGACTTGGACTTTTAACTCTGGTTTTAATTCTGCTTTTCACTTGTGTTTTATTTAAAATAAATACTTTCATTTGTGCACCCTCAGTTCCGTCTGTATGCCGTTTTGGGTCTGCAAACTCCCCAGTAGAAATTATTGAATTTCCCTTTAAAGTCACACTTTACACCCATGACACTTTACATATCCCAACTAGTGCAGTTGAATAGCATAAAATCATTCACATTGAATAAAGGACCACATTTCTAACACATCAATTAGTTGTTCCAGTATTAGTAAAATGGATATTTATCACTTCCTGAACATATCTTCAGACATTTGATAGTTATGCCACAAT
>JBBPCS010002861.1:0-12973 GCA_037974645.1 Hollardia meadi
TGTTAAGTGTCATGAGATAACTTTGTTGTGAATTGGCGCTATATAAATAAAATTTGATTTGATTTGATTTGAACTCTTCATATCAGTGTAATGTGTAATTACAAGCTGAAAATATTGTCAGAACACAGTTTAATTGACACAAATAATGAAAAAAACTAGAATGTTAATATATTAGATCTGCATACATGGAAAATATATTTCTGTTGCATAAGGGTTGAGAGCACAGCATCTCCCAACTTCGAACTTTCAGCATTAATTAGATTCATTTGGAGGAGAGCTCAAAGATGACAGCACTTGTGCAACAGCCTTCAAGTAGACTTTTGCTATTTCTATTTTCCCACAGTGAAACCACAAAAAATACAGTAACTGTATATGTGTCCTATTCATTAATATGTTTGTTCCTCCATTCATCATGTAATATGTCCTACAGCTAATTAGACTTGGATCAAACTTGGACATTTTGTAACATCTTGTAAATTCCACTGACTGGCCTGGTGGGAGAGTGTGGTTGAAATGAGAGGACATATCACTGGAAAGCATCATATCCTGTGACCTGTTCTGTATGTTTTGCCTTTTTGGCAAAACGTACATGGCAAGTGATGGGTGACATTTCGAAAAGGATTTGTTGTTGGTTTGAGTTGTTGCAGGAATCTCAAAAATGTATCTCAAAGTCGTTGTTTTATAAGCTACAAGTAGTTTTCAAGACTTGGATATGAATTCCTGAGTCCTAAGTAGACAAGTGCCAACTGAAGAAGTGGGATGGTTAGAGGATTGGGTGTTCTTGGGCCACATTCATTTTAGAGAAGTCAAAAGTCAAGATGGGAAAGTTTGAAGTTAAGGTGCAAGTCAAATTAGATAAGATCAGTAATAAGTCCTAGAAACTGTCTCAGATTGGGCCCAGTGGCTTCCCTTTCTCCTCTTTGCTGACAAGGAAGTTTCACAGATCCACTCCACTTTTATAATGCAAATAACTTAAATCAAACCTACAAACCCTTCAGCCTGTGACTTTGCCTAAATATGTGTTTTTGATGTGAAGTCAAGAAGGCACTTAAATTAAACACCAGCCTGGTGTCACCAAATGGCGTATGAATAACACGCCAGTGTCTTAAGTCATTCCACGTGTTATCAAAACACATATTTCACTTTGCGCGTGTCGTTTAACACCGTCTGCATTAGGCTTTTCTCATTGAATTTTTCAGGTGAAAATGCGATAAAGAAAACAATGTGAGATGACATCGTATAAAGAGCGAGAAAGTCCGCACTTGCAGAAGGTTGGGGTGGTGGATGGGTCAAACAAGCAGTGGACCTTGACCATGGAGATTGGGGTTCACATCCTGTGTGAAACCGAAAGTTGATATTGACCAGTGATCTTTCTTGTAAGTTTAGTTACAGTATGTAATGATTTGAACTTTTGATAAGTTACGTGACGTACTGTATGTAACATAACGAAAGTGATTTTAACCCAAACCATCATGTTTTTTTTCCTCAACCAAAACCAAGTAGTTTTAATGCGTAAACTTAACCAAACTGCAACCCTAGTTAATGTAACCAAGACAACAAATGTCATATGACCAAAGTCACTTGACGTTGTCATTTTCAGCATGTCTAAAACTCATAAAATGCAGACGCGTTTAATGACATGCAAAATCACCTTAAAAGTGGCATTGTTATGTGTGTTATTCATACACCATCCCATGAGATCACATTGAAAACACATAAGATTTCTGAGCATTTATACCTCTGACTGCCACTGTGGTCATATAGACTGCAGTTGCCTTTGGATTTGACTGAGACAAGCGGCACAGAGGTGCTGAAGTTGCTGCTGGGAGCAGCACAATGTTTTTTTCTCTTTTCTTTCTCTCTGTCGACCCATAACCCATGGGTCGTCCCTCTCCTCGAATGGACAGCACAGCCTACGTTCTACACTCAGCAAAGTAAGCTTTCAGGGGGGCTCACGATTGGCCTGAATTGGGACTCAAATAATTAGCAACTACAGTATAATTATAGGCTTCAAGATATATAATACTGTAGTTGTATTTTAGCATTGTAAAGAAAAATTGCCCATTTACATGGGAGACATACAGCAGCAGTAAATATATCAATATATCACATTATAAAAAAATAAAACTGACACGCAAATAAAA
The DNA here is from genome assembly GCA_037974645.1 of Hollardia meadi. Lineage (NCBI taxonomy): Eukaryota > Metazoa > Chordata > Actinopteri > Tetraodontiformes > Triacanthodidae > Hollardia > Hollardia meadi. The sequence continues at coordinate 2,145 of JBBPCS010002861.1, forward strand.
AACATTGTAAATTGACACAGGACACCTAAAAAGGTGCCCATAAATTTCTATGCTCTGTGATATTTTGTTTATTTACCATAATTTTGAGAAAATGTATGCAAATACATTATTAACGTGCTTGTGAATATGAACAGTGAAATTACATAACGGTCTGGGAGACCATTGTGGCTCCTGTGGGGGGTTGAATGCTGGCAGTCCTAGTGTTAACTGGCCACTGGTGGGTGGGATTGCTGGTATGTTAAACCCTTGTGTGTCTGGATAGGACGCAAAGGGCCGTGACAAAACGTTGATATCTGATGAGATAGGCATTAGAACGGGCTGTACCATATCATTGGTTGATGGTCCTGCGACTCAGATGCTGGCTGTTTGTCTACTTGACCCATGTTTCTTTGAGAACTTGACAAAGTGGTAATAATCATACATTTTTAGGGCTAATGTCTTGCTAAAACAGATTGTATTAAATTAGCTAGTCTACGTAGATGCTTTTGTAAAAGTAATTTAGTTAAAGGAATAGTTTTACTTTAGGGAAATATGCTTATTTGCCTTCTTCCTGAGTTACAGTATGTCTGTGTGTTAATTACAGAGCTGTGGTCAAGATGTAGTTAGCTTAGCTTAGCAAAAAAGACTGGAAGGAGGGGGAAACATCTAGCCTACTTTTTCTACTGTTCAAAATTAATCTGTTTAATCTGCACATGAACAGAAGTCTACAAAAAGTAAATTTGGGCCCTATAGGAAATTACATGTTGGAACTATTTCTTGACAAAGCACAGAACATTATTTGTTAATCAGCTCATTTGTTCAACTGCCAAATTGTCTTTGAGGTAACCATATTGAAGGGCTAGCTAGCTATTTTTTTCAAAATATTGTGCATTTTTTATTTCATTCATTTTTATAAAATTTTTATTAACCATGATCATGTTTAAACTTTGGTAGGTAAATTAGAGATAATTCTTCTTGTTTCTTCAGAGTGTTGATAGTGGTGACCTGTGAGATTTTCTTATTTTTTCAAATTAGAGATCTTCTCATTCATGTCCCTTGGGCATGTGGATGAAAAAAATGAGAAAATAAAAAAGGGTGAGCTAATAAAAGAGTGATAAAAAAGAAAAAGGAGAGCTCACAGCAGACTAGTTCCAGAGGCTTTTTGACTCGCAGCCTTGCCTGGTTTCAGCTCCAAGGAAGTGGAGCGGCACCAGGGGAGATGTGTTGGATCTAAAGGCAGAGGGAGGGCTGCAGGGGAGGGCGGGGTCACAGGTGTTCAGGAAGAAGGAGATTTTCTCTTTGTCACTGGGCACAACCCTTGAGCACAGTTTACATTTCAGAGCGGCACGGTTCAAACTTGCGCATCTCCCTGCTGACATCTCCTTCTATCCACTGCTGGAACTGCACATCATTATACGGTTAGGGTTTTTATTCACTCAGTGCCTCTGCTCCTTCTGTTTTATGTTACGATGGTGTATGACTCAAGAGACTGGCTTGGTCTGTGTTTTATAACAAGGCAAATTTCCATGGTCATTATTGGTGTGTGTTTTTATTGATTGTAGAGGGAAACATTAGAAGATTAACTTTAAAATACTGAATAATAAAGTACAGATGCAGTAAATTAGCCCCTTACTTACATAATACATAAAAAATGTGTTAATGAATAGCTTTAAAGTCTTCATTTAAATGTCTCAATGATGTTTGCGTATCCGAGCCTGGTCATTTATTACACAGCAGTTGAGCATGCAAAACTTGGATTAGTACATGCATTATTTACAATGTCTGGATCTGCCTGTGTTAGAAAGAAAAGCTACTTTAGTGATATTCTCAATGTATTTTGTTTTCGATTACAAATAAAGAGAGTAAATGAGAACAGTATTATTTGATAATAAAGAAACACATCAGCAGTCTGGTGGATAAAACAAGACTGTTATACTGATGGAATTAGGGTATGGAAACAAATTTTCAATAAGTAAGCTAAGTAAGTGTGAGTGTCGTATTTAAGGAAAAACAGAACCATCAGCTACCTTAAATTCTACATGTTATATGATTAAACAATAAATTAGGAAATATGATTCAAGTAAAGCCCTGTATCTCTCTGCAGAGGAGGTTAATACAGCCTCTCTCCATGATTAGAAAATGTACAGTGTCAGCAAAAGGCACCATTTTCCTTCCAATCTTATTTAGCTTATTAAACAGAAGTAAAATGAGGTGTAATTCAGCCAGAAATTCGGAATATTTTTGTTCTAATGAAATTGATTTGATTTGGCCATAGCTAAACGTCTCGCCCTCAATCCTATCTGTGGGTCTGAGCCTTATTCAAATGATCATATACATTAGGAGGCTTTTAGTTGCCTTTCCATCCATGAGGAAAGCCCCCGGGCTGCAGGTGAGATTAGATGTGACTGAATGATAATGGAAGCACTAATGCAATGACAGCCAGATTCACGCCTCGCAAAGGTTACGGCCCAGGCAAATTCTTAATCAGCTCAAAATGTCAAAGAGCTAACCTTGGGTCCAAATAAGGGCATATACAAGCATTAGGAGGCAGACCACGTCAACATGCTGATGTGCCAGGAGGGTGGGTGGTGGGGGTGGGTCAGAGAGATCAGCAGCCAAACTTTCTTTGGAACATGAGATGTGTGTCAGAAAGCATCATCCATTATAACAAGATTGATAAAGGCATTACATTTTCTATTCAAATGTATTAACCTTACTACTGCATATTTTTCTTCAAATTTTGTTGTCCATTAAAGACTAATTTTGATAATTTCACTGCATTTTATGGAGTTCATGACAGTGTCAAGTGATTTCATGTTTTGTCAAATAAACATGACTCATGGCTGTCTTTCTAAACACTATAATTATGTTGGTATACAGTAACCCACGATGTCTTGTGATAGACTGACAACTGCTGATTTTTATTCTTCACCTGATGGTTCAGCTACTTTTAGGTATCAATTTCAACTGACATTTAAACTGCTATTAGTGTGCACATAGATGAGACCAGCACATCTGTGTACTTTGTCTTTGTGTCATGCCCCCACCCCTTCATGGGTGAAAGCAACCCCTCTAATTTAAATGGTAGTAAATGCAAATGCCAATTTAATAGCATAAAATAAGAATATAATATTGCTTTATAGGTATTAGGAGCCCAAATCCTACAGTCAAGCAAGCAGTTATGTTGTTACCAATCAATGATCAGCATCGTTATATAGAAAAAAAATAAAGAAATTGGGGTTCATGAGTGTTCTTTCATTCTGCCTCCATCGAGTGGAGTAACAACCCCATGAAGATGTCACATCTTGACATGTAGGCTAATGCATTTCTGTCATCTGTCACTTTTTCTGTCATTAAGACATGCTACTTGTATGTGTACTTTGACTTTTGAGTTTGATGCGTGTCTCATCTGCTAACATACTGCAGCCAGCCACCAAGGGATGATCATGATGTTTTGACTTCACTTTTAGGGAGCTCTCATTTGGCCTCTTTTGTTTTTAGCAGACAGTTTAGGTTATGTCAGTATCATGATATAATTATTTTCGGATCATGGGGAAAAAAAGTGAAAGTAAAAAAATAATGCTGTGATTATAAGAAATTATTTTAAATATGTACCGAGCTACAGTAGCAGTCTTATAATTTCTTTATAATACATACTAAAAGGTCAGAGGATCACCAAAGCCAGATAATTCTCCCTTTGCAGAATACAAATATCTGTACAACATTTCAACCAATGCAATAGTTGTTGAGATATACTACCAGGTGGCTTTTAAGTGGATATTGTGCTTGCAGAGTGTTAGCAGAAGTGAAGGCGTACTCTGCTGTGGATTGTGGTTTCACTCTGTGGTAATGTGGTCTCACTGCTGCTCCATTCAATGAAGCTCTGGTGAAAGTTCAGTCAGCAAGAATATTCTTTTGCACGCTTAGGCCTAAAGTTTATTTCTCATACCATCCTGTTATTCACTCCTCATGCATGCTCACTCATAATTTCCTGCTGTCATTGTCTGTGGCCATCAATTGAGATATCAGCTGCTCTCATCAGCTGGTCTCATCTATCACAGCTAGGGTGACCAGACGTCCTGAAAAATTTGGGACAGTCCCAAATTACAAGCAGTTGTCCTCCAATCCCAAATCCTGTCCTAATTGTCCCGAAAATTAGACTAAACCAGAGTTTTGATTAGTTATAGCCTAATAAAACATGAAATACTGATCATGATTAAAAAAAAGTTTGAGTCGCCCTGAAGCCGACTCTGCATTGGTTGCAGCAGTTCGTATCCTACATGAATTATGGCTTTTGTAGTTTTTTAAACTGTGTACAGCAGTGCCGCGAATTAATAAACAGCTACTGCGAGGGCGAGGGCAATTCATTCATCTCATTCATCGCTGACATGGAGCCCGGTGATCATCCAGCCAACAAACACAAACGTTACTGCAGGTACTGGGAGGAGTGGGGAGGGAAATACCCGTGGATTACTGCTGCCTTACAAGATGCAAACAAAGTGTTTTGCAAAGTCTGTAGGAAAGAATTTGGCATTTCGCACGGAGGGGAGGCACACGTCAAGCTGCATGCTAGCAGCAAACAACACACAGCTAACAGCACAACTGTACAGAACAACACGTTGGTCTCATCCTTCTTTAAGCGGGAGGATGACTCCATGTACAATAAAATAGCCGCTAAAATAGCTTTGACTTTCATGTGTCAATGTAATGCACACCCACCGTGGTGGTCACGTGATGCCCCCCGTCCCGAATTTCACCCATTCTCATCTGGTCACCCTAATCACAACGACACATCTTCATTGTCAGCCATCAGGCTCTTGCCTGTTTTGAAATAACAATCTACTCTAAGCCCTGGGTTTTGGAGGTTCCAGGCATGACTGAGCTGTTGGCCTAGTAATATTAGAAGGACTATACTGCCCATCCAGGATTCCAAGCCTGTCTCCGAGTCGGCTAATCTCCAGCCTACCTCTCAGTCGGCTAGCCTCCAGCTTGCTAGTTCCCATCTAATTCCAGTCCCAGAGCCGGCTAGCTCTCAACCTGCTAGCCTCCGGCCAGCTCCTGCTCCCGAGTGGGCTAGCCACTGGCCTGCAAGCCTCCTGCTAGCTCCAGTCCCAGAGCCGGCTATCCACCTGCAAGCTTCTGCTCCAGAGTCAGCTAGCCATTGGCCCTCTAGTTTTCTGCCATCTTCAGACCCTGAAGATTCTAGTCTCCTTTCTGGGAAGCTGTCCCCTGCCAGAATGCGAGGCCCTCGACGACGTTGAGGCTCCGAGCTGCCCAGCACCACAGAGACTCCGCTGCCCAGCACCACAGAGCTGCCACCAGACATGTCTGGCTCCCAGACACCTGCTCCTAGTCCCCAGTCTGTCATGGTTTCAGGTTTAGTTGGTTATTTCCTTGTGTTGTGTTCTAGTTTATTTCTTTGTTCATGGTGTTATGGTTTGAGTTTCTTGTTTCCTGTTTTATTTTGAAGAGTACTTTCCTTGTGTGTCTTGTCCCTCTTTACTTTTCTTGTCTTTGTTCCTTTCCCTCCTTTGTGATTTTCTGCCCCACCCTGATTGGTCTCACCTGTGTCTTGTTAGTCTTCCCTTCCTTGTGTATTTAAGTCTGTGCCCTTCCTTTTGTCAGTTCATCTTGTTACATTGTGGGTGTCATGTGTGTCAATGTCGGTGAGTTATCTCTGTTCCTGCCTGCCTGACTGCCTGCCTGTCTGTCAAAGCCAAACCTTGGTTGAGGAGTTCATTGCCTGAGTGGCCCCAAGACTTTATTAACACCCCTGACACCAAGCCATTTTCTCAGCCCTCTAACAATCACCCTCACGGTCGGCTAGCCTCCAGCATGCCTGCCGGTTGGCTAGCCTCCGGCTTGCTAGCCTCCCGACAGCTCCTGCGTTGGCTAGTCACAGGCCTGCTAGCCTCCCAACAGCTGCTGCGTTGGCTAGCCACAGGCCTGCTAGCCTCCCAACATCTCCCATCCCAGCATCGGCTAGCCACGGGCCTGCTAGCCTCCCGCCTGCTCCAGTCCCAGCGTCGGCTAGCCACAGGCCTGCTAGTCTCCCGCCTGCTCCAGTCTCAGCTTCAGCTAGCCACGGGCCTGCTAGCCTCCCGCCTGCTCGAGTCCTTGAGTTTCGGGTTTAGTTGGTTATTTCCTTATGTTAAGTTCTAGTTTATTTCTTTTTTTATGGTGTTATGGTTTGAGTTTCTTGTTTCCTGTTTTATTTTGAAGAGTACTTTCCTTGTGTGTCTTGTCCCTCTTTACTTTTCCTGTCTTTGTTCCTTTCCCTCCTTTGTGATTTTCTGCCCTGCCCTGATTGAAACCCACTGCTCCTGAGTTGCAGCCGACCCCAGTCCTTATGCCTGTTGTGCTGCAGCATTCTCTCTTTGGCCCTGGCCCCCGACAGGGCTTCGCCTTCGCTGCCGGCCTCCAGCCGGGTTCCCCAGAAAGGAGACTAGAATCTTCAGGGTCTGCCTTCACTGCCAGCCTCCAGCCCAGCCCCCAGAGGGGTTCCGCCTTTGCCGCAGGCGTTTCCTGTTCTCTCCTGATCTCTGCCCTTGGGCTGTCCACCCAAGATACTGGTTTTCAAGTGGTTTGCTTGTTGAAATCTTATTAAATCTTATGCTAGTAACAAAACCAAAAATCAACAACCAAAAAACATTCTTTTTTTCACTTGGCATGGAACTAAAAGCAAAATTTTGCCCAATTTTTTGTCATTTTGACATTTTTGTTTGTCTGCTCCCCCCACCCCAAAAACTATTTTACCAACTGTACAAATAATAGCTATACCTAGCTAGCAAAGTATGCACTGGCCATGAGGGAGTAGAGGACCCACATGCAGACACAGAAGGCCAAGCTTAAGCTGTCATGGTTTCAGTTTAAGTGTGTTATGGGTTTGAGTTTCTAGTTTATATATTATATTTATATTATATATTTATTATCTGACATCTGCTTCTGGGTCCAATCCCTTTTTTAGTGTTTCTGGCACAAACCCTGACAGTACGTACTGGCCAACATGGACCCAGCAGACTGCAGATCTCTCCTAGAGCAACTTAACCCTATGAGCCCGAGGCTATTTTCACCGTAATTTCACGACCTTTACTTTTAAGCTCTTATCTTAGTCATTATGATGACCAGCCATACATGCTACATCTTGTTTTTTTCAGCACAGTCTAGTTAGATCTTCCATCATTTGTTATATTAATACTTGCAGATTTTTTATATTACCCTATCCTACAGTATATATCAAAGAAAAAAAATGCATCTTATGAAATTATTATGTTTTTATATGCATCTCAACAGAGGATGCTGGTAATAGAGATTTATTTTCATAATTGTGTAGGGGAGATTATCTGGAATCTGGCAATATCAAAACCATGATGGTGGAATAATGTATGACTTTAGCAATTATAAGCTTTATAAAAAAGGAAAGTTTTAAGCCTACTCTTAAATGAAGAGAGGGTGTCTGCCCTCCGGACTGAGACTGGAAGATGGTTCCACAGGAGAGGAGCTTGATAACTGAAGGATCTGGCTCCCATTCTACTTTTGGAGACTCTAGGAACCACAAGTAACCCTGCATCCTGAGAGCGTAGAGATCTCGTTGGGTAATAGGGTACTTTGAGCTCTTTAAGATATGATGGTGCCTGGCCATTAAGGGCTTTGTAGATAAGGAGAAGGATTTTAACTTCTGTTCTAGATTTTACAGGCAGCCAGTATAGAGATGCAAATACAGGAGAAATACGATCTCTTATACTAGTTCTTGTCAGTACACGTGCAGCAGCGTTCTGAATGAGCTGGAGAGTCTTTAGAGACTTTTTAGGGCAGCCTGATAATAGAGAGTTACAATAGTCCAGCCTGGAAGAAACAACTGCATGGACTACTTTTTCTGCATCTTTTTGAGACAGCATGCACCCTATTTTTGCAATGTTACGTAAGTGAAAGAAGGCAGTCCTTGAAATTTGTTTTATGTGGGAGTTAAATCTGAAATCCTTCTTACAGTGGTGCTGGAAGTCAAGGTAATGCCATCCAGATTAGCTATATCATTAGATAAAGTATGTCTAAGTTGTTTAGGGCCCAGCACAATAACTTCAGTTAACAGCAGAAAATTGCAGGTCAAGACATGCCTGAAGTTTAGTTAACTTATTGTTTTCCATGGCTTCAGGGATAACTATAATTGGGTGTCATCCGCATTGCAATGAAAATTAATTGAGTGTTTTCTAATAATATTACGTAAAGGAAGCATGTATAGGGTGAATAGTATTGGTCCAAGCACAGAACCTTGTGGAACACCATAACTAACTTTGGTGTACATGAAGGATTCATCATTAACGTGTACAAACTGAGATCTATCTGATAAATAGGACTTAAACCAGCTTAATGCAGTTCCATTGATGCCAATTAAATGTTCCAGTCTTTGTAATAAGATGTGATTTTGACAACCCGGGTGCTTAAAGAAACTCCTACGAATCTATATAATCCTCTCTCTTTAAATTTTCACCCAGATTTTCTCTTAATGTTTTAAAAGTCAACACTGTTCAGAATTGATTTTAGGGGCTTTCTAAATGTTACATACTGTATGTAGCCTACTGAAAAATACAGATTTTTCTTTGTTTCTTGCATTTTGTCTATTGCTTATTTTTTGTTAGATTTTGTTAAAGTGCGGTACAGCCCTGAAGTGCTGCATGTTGTGATTGAAGAGGAAAGCCAGACTTACAACCTGGAGTAAATAAAAGTGGAGACTTAAACATTTATAAGACTGAAGGCAGCCTGCACCACCTTGGAATCTATTAATCCTTGTACACACACTCACAGCAGAGCAATTTGAGCCACGCGATAAACTGGAGTAGATCCAGCTGATCTTCAAATTTTGGCTGCAGATTAGAAATGTTAAACCTCAGTGAGGCCAGACCACTGCTTCAGTCTGCAGCTTCTCTGATAACAGTGAGGAAGAGATTGGGAGATAGAAAAGGAGAGTGGTTTAAAATGGAGGTAAACTGCTTTTGTGTGTATGTTAATGATATGTCATAGGAGAGACCTTCACAGGAGACATGTCAAATGGAAACATGAGGTGGTGTAAAGGTTAAGGTTCTTAATTTGACAGTTCCTATTAATACATTATTATTCTGGTTTACTATGGCTTGGGTTTTAATTTTGTAGTTTTGGTAATCATTTCTATCTACTGTATCTATTTAAGTCATGTCAAGTCAAATTGTATTTATATAGCACCAATTCACAACAAAGGTTATCACATGACACTTTACATGTAGAGTAAGTCTTTATTGATTAATTTAATTATTAATTTAATTATTTAACATTGTACAAACCAAATAAATGCTGAAATCAGGGAATGTGGTGATATCACTACGAAGAAACACAAGCAGTCAGAGCTGTTGGACAAGCCAACAACCGAGCCAGATAATCTAAACGCTTTATTTGAGATAAAATTGCATTAATAATTCCTCAATGCACAAGAACACTGTGTGTGCACACTCAAGGAAGTGGTCTGTAAAATGTGATGGATGTTTGAAACAGACCGTCTACCTTTGTTTTCTCCAAATACATACATTTGACTAACCTGGGGTTTGTTTAAACCCTGTTCACAACTATGAAGATCCGAGTTGTATGAGTCAAGCGCTAAAGAATTAAGTTTAGCACTCACCAGCCTAATTGCAGATTCTGCTGCTTTCAGTGAATGTAAATTGAAGCACACAGAAGAAGATGAGCAACTCATTCCCAACACAAAGGGAATGAGCCACGACAGGCACTGATGACCTCCTGACCACAACTCATATCAGCCACCTCTACACTGGAGGATTTGAACATATCCCACTGGGATTCCATGTCCTCAACCTCCCTGGGATGTGAGAGAAATTTTTGTGGAGGTGAGAGAATATCTCACAGACAGGGTCAGTCCTTTGTCAGACATTCCCAGTTCACCTTCAAAACATGTTTAGGTTCACGCAGCAGCCTCCCCTGCAATCTGATCCAACTAACCACTAAGGTGTGGTGATATGACCAATTATTGATCTTTGGCCTAATGTGTACTGGTATACCCTTATGAATCAACATGGTGTTCATTATGGCCAATCCAAGTGCAGAACATAAGTCCATGCAAACACCACTCCGATCAGGAATGTCATTCCTTCCAGTCAACCCCTTGCAGGTTTCTTCATTGTTGCCCACAAAAAATCTCCTAGTAAAACTGTGGAGTCCCTAGACCAGGGGTCTCAAACTCAGATTGGCTTGGGGCCACTGCTGGTATTGTCATGTTACAGGAAGGCCACTTTAATGTTGAAGTACCTACTACAACAAAGTGCTATATTTCTGAAAATGTACTTTTTTATTTCCATTATTAACCTACTTTCGTCACACTTAACAAAACAGCATTTCTGAACATTTTCATATACATTTAACAGTTAGTGCAAACTTGTTTTTCCTTAGGGCAAATCTTTCTATTTTTCTAACCTTTATCTATTATTTTATCTCCTATAACTTCACGAAACCTTGCACTGAACTAACAAATATAATCCTTGAATACATGTGTACTTTATTCTATATCTTGCCAGACACCTGGCAGTGGTTCTGCTCACACAGCTGAGCCGCATTTGCCTTGATTGAGGTCACAGTTGAAACCCTGAGTACAGCTTCAAGATGGGCATCACTAAGCCTGGACTTGTACTTGCACGTATTAAAGTTCATAGTCGAGAAAAGTCTCTCACACAGCACCACTGTAAGAAATCTGGGAGTCATCTTTGATCAGGACTTGTCATTTAGCTCCCACAAAAAGCAAATTTCAAGGACTGCCTTCTTTCACTTACGTAATATTGCAAAAATCAGGCACATCCTGTCTCAAAAAGATG
>JBBPCS010002862.1:0-12972 GCA_037974645.1 Hollardia meadi
AGAGAAAAGTATGGAGAAGGAAAGGAACAGCTCATGATCCGAAGCATACCACATCTTCTGTCAAACATGGTGGAGGCCGTGTTATGGCATGGGCCTGTATGGCTGCCAGTGGAACTGGGTCACTGGTGTTTATTGATGATGTGACTGCTGATGGAAGTAGCAGGATGATCAGAGGAAATCAGAGGAAAATTCCTTTAGTGGGAATTACCGTCGTACTGTTACCATTACCTATATGGAATACCCACATGTAGCTCGGGCAATATTTTGCGTCAAGAATGAAAAGCAAGTTGGATGGCCTCCTGTCATGGAGAAAATAAATCAAAGCTCTACAGCTTAGCACTCAACCTGGATCATCACAGCACTGCTCCTCAGGATTACACGTCACATGAGTTTATATGAAGGATTCATGCAGAATGAATTTAGCCCCTACATCATGACCACTGTGGTATACTCCAGTCAGACTTACCCACAGGGTAAGATTTTCTGTTGAGAAATCTAAACAGAGTGAATTCTGTTTGTAGGTGGATATAACCATTACTGTCTGATTACATGTCTATGCAGGCAGATCTATTATAGGCTTTTCATTACCTCTGTGTGGGCTGTCCTGGTGGGCAGTCGCAGCCAAAGGTTTCGCTGAAGCAAAGGGCAGACTGGGGGCGAGCGTCCAGGAAGCTGACATACAAGACACTAATGTTGCCTCTGGCTTCTGTCTGCTTTAATGGCCTCTGACATTTGGTATTTGAGAAAACATTTGTGTACAAAATAAAATGCAGAGAGGAGCCCAAGGCTTATTCTTCCTCGCTCTCTCACTGTTTGTCTCTCGTTTTGGGCATATAAGTACCTAAATTGTAATTTCTCTTCTGTTCTGTTTCATTGTAAGCCCTGCTACTTTCATCACTTTCTCTCTATTCCAAGCAGGGCCACCAAGGCACCATACCATGCTATTAACATTTTATCATCTTCACTAGACCAGAACCTACACCAATTAATCAAGAACACATCAATGGATTGTATTACAAGAATAAGATGTTACTCTACAGGGTGTCACGTAGATTATACATTTAACTTATTTCCTTTTATTGTAGTTATGATCCTCTGTAGCTCAAATGAATACATTGTAAAGCAGCTGATTCCCACTGGAGTCACCTATTGATTTATGGTTCCCGGTCTGAAGAGGTTACATGGGCAAAGCCACCCAAACTGTCAGGTCAGTGAGCTCTGTGTTTTCTTGCCGTGTTTAGAAGAAAAAGTCGGTTTGTCTACTAGATGGGTTTTTGCCAACGTGAAGTGACAGGGTACTGTACTTACCATAAAAAACATCAACTTAATAGAATAGTCCCAGAGGAACAGCAATGAGTTGTGCAGTCATTTTGTTGTGGTTTTCTGGAGTTACAGTTGCATGTTACATGACACCCTGGGACCATTTTTGGGCCAGTTCCTTGAAAATGCAGCCAATTACTTATAATTCAGTAAGTAATTTATCAAGTTTAAGAATTAATCAACAATAAAACTATTTGTTTTAGTAGTTACTTTCAGTACTAATTCAAAGGGGCCCTCCAGCAACTCCAGAGCCTCTACACTAACATGTCAAAGTTTCTGTATTCAGATAGAAATCTGTAGAAAAGAAAAATTGTAGTGGGAGGTATAACTGACCTTCAACAAACAACCCCAGTGACTGCAAACAGCAGAGTTTACCCACCCTCGGAATCAACCCAAGTCAACTCTGGAGTTTCAACAGTTCCTCCTGCTTTTAGTAGATGCCATTGACATAAATAAAGATGGACGACACGTCTCCACTTCCTCCCACTGTACAAAAATGAAGCCAAAATATCCCGGATACTAGTGCTGCTATCTTGCGTTGGTGATGTCATTCGGAGCCAGAGTCTGTGCAGTAGCAACTGGGCAGCGGAGCGCATCAAGTTCCTGCCCATACACCCGCCCCCCCAATTGCGAGCAGGGCTCAGCTGTCAATCATGACGTTTCACCCCATTTTTATAGGATTAAATAACGAATTAAAACCAAACTGATCAGAAAAACGAACACTTGAATATACATCAGCGTAATAAAAACTGCCTAAAATGACAGAAACCATCTTTGGGAAACATTTATTTGATGTGTACTTTGAGTTTTTAGTTTGGCTCATGTCCTACCTGACATTCTTGAGGAGGAGGGGTTTATGACCTATGCTGCAGCCCACCACCAGGGGCTTCACTTTTGGGGAGCTCTCATGTCGTCCATCTTTATATACAGTCAATGGTAGATGCTAGCTTTTGAGACAGCCCGAAATGTCTGAAAAAATTAACTTAAAAATTAACTTACGATTACTGTTACTACCTAACCATTCATACTGTTTTACAAGATTCACTTCAATGACCGTTACTCAGCAGGCACATGTGCTTACATTAGATTCAAATTCTGATCATAAAAATAACCAGTTTGAGGTTTCTATGATGTCCATTTATTCATCATTTTGCAGCCATTTCTTTTGTAGTGTTTCTGAATAGGAAATAAGCCTTTTAGGGTTGTGGATGTGGACGCTACACCAAAATCACCTCAAAAGCTAGAGCTGTTCCTTGTCTGGGACCTAAAAGGTCATTTTGCCATACACATCCATTGTAAAGGAGACAGATAGAAAACTAAGGAGAGCCCTAGACACTCAGTAAGAACTTTAATAATTTTTATTACAACTGTATTTTTGGGAAATGTTGTCTTGAACTGTTGATTATTTTTCATTCATTTGTGTGTTAAAATGTTAGAAAAAATATCCAGAAAATGTATTTTTGGTCAGGACAACCTGTATAGAGTACATATTTTTCTTCCCTGCTGCGTATTCTCCTCTGCTCTTTTTAATCAACTTCCCTTCTCTTATCTTTTAAATCCTCTATTATCTTCTCCTCTCTAAAAATTGCCCCGCCCTTTAGCCCTTAGTGCTCATCCCCCAAAAGAGAGGAAATAAGTGCCAGAGGAGAAGAAAAGGAGAAAGAGAAGAGGAATTACAGATGAGAACAAAGACAGCAGGAGAGGGACTGAATGTCAGGAAAGAGGAGAGGATGAGGGGAGGAAAGAAAGAAAGAGAGGAGAGAGGGAGCAGTACTGCAGCAGCCAGGCACATCTCGGCGATGAGGTGTGAGGATTAGCTGTATCTGAAGCAACGCCCCCGCTATGCTCTCCAAATGAGTATTATCTCCCCATAACCCCCCCCCCCCCAGCACCCAGCACCCAGCATTGGCACAAGAGCAACAGCTCATATAATGCCATGTTGTCAGGGCTGGGAGGAGGAGGGAGTCCTACATGCCATGGACCTCGCTTCATTATCCGTAGCAGGTGGCAGGCAGCCGTGCGGAAAAAATAGGCAGCTATTTGGTAACTGGTGATATATGTGTCTGACTATGCAATAGTGAAACATGTATTTAGACAGTGTTGTATGATTGTTTTTGGACTCTACAGTTTGGAAGTGAAATGACTGACAGGTTTATATGCTGCTGACAGAAATCAGAGAACAAAACTTTGTTGTTCTGATCATCATTCTCCATTCTGTAACCGCTTCATTCATTGTAAAGGAATACTGATCAATATTTTTGGATTAATAGTGGAACAAATCACTATTTGTGACATACAAAAGGTCACTAATAGTGAGAATTATCACACAGAGAATTATCACCTAAATCGGCAGATCCCCTCATCTCTACAAAGAGTTTTAGCCTCTTTCAGCTCTTCGTTTTGGTTTTAAAGCTCACAATTTTACTGCTTTAGATTAACTTCACCAATTAGTGTCAGTATCAACATAACCACTACAAGTAGTACCAAAACTTCTTCAGCATTCGATCCTTTTTGTACCCAGATTTAGAAAAAAAATATTTGTATGGTTTTTCTTGCAGCCAATCACCACGAGCATTTTTTTTATATTTAATGCGCGTGTGATTGGCCACTACTGCAGCAGCTGCAACCCAAACAGTCTGTGGTGAGGTGAAGTCGAGTATGGTCTATTTGAAACAGTTGGCCGTTCAGCGAACCGAGATGCCGCCAAAATGTTTGAAAATATGGCTATACTACACACCTGTACACAACTCAATGCTTCCATTTACATGATGGGTATCAACTGATAAAAGTATCAAATTAAGTACTCTATTGGTATCAGTATCACTTTAAAGGTTATGGTGTTGGTACTATTACTATAATTTTTTTAAACGATACCCACCCCACTGCTTTTCTAGCTGCAGAAGGCAGATGTTTTTAATGAAAAACCTCTAATTAAATCACTTTACACTACCTCCCCAGCAACGAAATGGCAGACACGCAAAGTTAGCGACCAGCTGGCAAACAAAGTGGAGTATTTAGTTGCTCAATGGCTGAGAAGTCCAAATCAAAACAGGCACTGAGCTTGCATGTCAACAGATCCATCACATCTCCATCTGCTGATGAAGACCATGTAATGCAGTTGAAAACTCCAGAAAAAAGCTATTAAGTAGACCTTGAGTTAGCATTATTTGGTCTACATGCTGTGTCAGCCACTGCCTGGCAAGAATAAAAAGGAAAACATTGAGTAACTATCTTTTGCGCTTCAAATTTTTTGACATGATAATGGTGGCAGTAATATCAAATATCAGCTGCTTCCTGTTGTTAATTATAAGCATGGCTTTCATCTTTAAAAAACCCAACCCATTCAAACCCTGTACATCCTTATTTTTGATTGTCTAAAATACATCTCTATTACATCTTAAATTGATTAATACACCCTGTGAATTAAACCAAGAGTCTGGTCATCATCTACATCAAAGCAACATGCCTATGGAGCCCATACATTAGTATGTTACAGTGAAAAGTAGCACACTGCATCTCCCGGAGATGTTTAGGTGCTTGGAGGTTTGGTAAGAATGTGAGAAAATGTCCTAACTATAAAACATTTTTCATGCAGCTCAAAGGAAATATAACCGTTTTAACTGGAGTCCTTTGTAGAAACAGTTCGTCCACTTTTCAACAGATGTTGCCTGCAAGGGCACCCTGGGGAGCCTTGAGTGAGCTCAGGTGCCACACTGAGGTTTTAGCAAAGGTTAAGCAATTCAATATTATGCAAAGTAATGACATTCAATTCATTAGAATTCAATTCATTGAGGCTGTTTCTCAAAATTATACAGTTTAGACCAGGTGCATTTTCATGTGACATTTTAAAGTGATCAATAGTTTGACGTAACTTGGGATTTTTATAGTGTAGATGACAGTCAGACTCATCAATCAGAAATACTCTGTCAATAAATAAAACTCCACTATTTTGTCTTGGTGGTGACAGAGGTGAAGAGAGAGATTATGTAACAACATATTGAGGTAGCGACAGGACAAAGTGCAGGAGACTCAACATACAGCTCGAACAGCAGCATCAGTATTACAGACTGTTAGCTCCTCTCTCATCTCTCCATGTGCCTTGTATCTGTGGGACAACCATGAATCTATTAATCAGTTATTTTGTTAACATTCAGCACCTGCAAATCCCATGAGTCTGACTCGCATGTTACACATATGGACTGCACCTCAGGAAGTTGTTTTCACTATTTAAGGGAGCTTTACGGATTCATAGTTGTTGATGATTTAATGAGCCACCAGGACTTAAACGTGTGCAAGTGACAATGCCATAAAATGACTTCCTATTTGGAGCTGTAAACTGCATATTCAACTCCACATCAGCCATTAACACAATACCAAACCCAAACCCAAACCCGCAATACCAAACTCATGGAAGTTTTTTTTATAGAATAACCGATTTATCATCGTAACATTCAAATGCTCAAATTTTACTGTCCATTACCGAAGTGACACTCATTTACTTTAGTTTCATCCTTTTCTTTTTTACAAAGACCTATGAAGATCTTATTTTAACTACTAAAGACATGTAAACTGGTCATATTTTGTAAGTAAAACCATAACTTGTAAATACAACTGTCAAATGTGGTGAAATAAAACGTAAAATATTTCAAATTGAGAAATTAGTAAGTAAGTAAGTAAATGTACTTGCTTTTAAACAGTTCGTGCAGAGAGATCAGAGGTTCATGCCAGCGAAGCAAAGTAAGACAGAGTAAGAATAAGACAAGAGGGGAGGACCCGTGTCAAATGATTGAATCCACCGTGGAGTCAGTGTTGTTGGGTCTGAATTTTAAACAATCTGGGGGTGAGGAGTTAGAAGGAAGTGAACTTACACAGACAGACTGCTCTTCACCTCTGCTTGAAGCTAGCAGCTTTATTAGCTGCTACTAATACACAACTGTAGCCACAAGCATAACATAATACACAGAATCTCCAAACTCATGGTGGTCACGTTGCATTGTGGGTAATGTAGGCACCCAGTTTGGACAAGAAGGAAGAATCTGTGGAATTTAAAAAAAAATGTATTAAATGTATTTTGAACAGTCTCATCGGGAATGTTAAATCAGTGGAGTATTTATTTATTTTTTTTAATGAATCTGTATCATTCCTCCAAGATATCATATTATTGGTGTTTTATGCTATGGGGCATTCCATGCCCATGTCTTCTATGGATGACAACAAAATGCCTGCTTCTGTCTATTGGTTGCTATTGAATACATTATTCAGTACTCAGTTATACTACAAGCGACTCATTCACTTGCTCTCTCCCTCACTCACACACTTTAATTCTCTTATTCTGTATCTCTGTCTTGCACAGACAGACACTCAATTTCATCTCAACTCAATCTACAGAGGCCAATTTGCAGCATAACAGGCAGATGAGTCACAATAGTAATAACTGCAGCTCAGTCCTCCCAGGGGTCAGTCTGTGTGTTGGCAGTGGACATACTCTGGGCTACTGAGTGTATGCTTTTCAGATTGGATCAATGGGAATGGACAACGGGGGCAGACATGCCAGTGGGTTGGCTTTGTGACTGGCACACGCTGAGTTTTAAACCCCTCTCTATGTGCTGATTATGGTTCCTTCGTACTGTGTTTCTGTGTGTGTAGGGTTTACTTTTTTTCTATTTCATAAAAGCATAAATTTAGTGGGAGGTCAGGAAGGATTTCAGGTGATTTTGTTGGTGGGTGAGAGTTTAAGTCCAAGGAGGGCTGGCTATGCTGTGTGGTGGATCTTATGAAAACAAAAAAGAACACAATAACACAGACACACTATTATACACGAGCCAACAGAGGATTATTAATTAATTGTAGGGCTGTCCTCTATATCGTACATCATGGTTGGAATAGAAAGTGATTGTCAATAAGCAATGAGAAAACCAAAACACTAATCTAGTAGTGAAGCAAGTTGCAACAAGACTAAGTCTATGACCATGCAAGCTCCTGTGAGGCTGTCCTAAGGCACAATGTTTTGAGCTAAATGCTAATGTCAGCATGCTAACATCCTCAATCTGACAATGGTGAACATGCTAACGTTTAGCAGGTAATGGTTCCCACGTTCACCATCTTAGTTTAGCATGTTAACATTGTAACATCTGCTAATCAACACTTATTATTAATGTGTGTGTGTGTGTGTGTTCCTCTAACCTACACGATCAGTGTAGCTCTGACGCTCTTTTGAAATAATCACAGTTAGGGACTTAATGAGAAATATCCAGACTGGACTGTTATATATTTAGTCGTGTGTTAATGGTATTTCAATTCACATTACATAACTGTCACATTTAATCATTGTTGATGACTGACTGCAGTGAAGCTGGTCTCAGTTGTGCGTTTGAAGCAGCCTATGAGTGAACGACCATGTCTAATTTTTGTGTGAACGAGACGAGAATTCTTTGACTTTGATCTAAAAGCTTGTGACGTGTGTCAACAGATACTAAATGATTCCACATGACACAGGCAGGTCAGAAAAAGCTGCTGGTGGCTGTCAGAGGGTTTACGGAGGGATCTCTTCTCTTCTCCTTCAGACTTCCATTGTTCTCAGAGAAAAGTTGTCATGTAGCATTGCATGTCGTTTTCAGTCGATAATCACCTTTTGTCTGAATAAAACTTTACTTTTACACTCTCTCTTATAATCTATGCTCTCAGCCGACATTGCAGTGTAGAGCAATTCGCAGTAAACTGGTGGGATCTCAGTCTTTTGCTCCGAGCCATTTCTGCAGGATACGTGACTGCTGATGGACACATCAGCAGATTGCAGAGATTGAGTCTGTAGCTTTTTAGTTAGAGATCAGTAGTCTCCAGCCACACTGCAGGGAGACCCACTGGTAAAGTTGTTGCTTTAGTCTTAATGAGATTAGCCTGTTAGCATGTACGACTCTATGGCTCTATATACAGAGAAAGTAGTCATTGAGCAAGCAAAGAAATTCAATTATATATTGATATTGAGGTTAACAGAATTGGATAAAAATTGGATGAGGTGACATGTCAAATAGTAATAGCCATGCTCCAATAAAGCAAAGTAAAACAATGACAATATTAACAATCACAACTGTCACAGCTCAGGCTGTGACCTGCTGGGTTGTTCCTGTTTTCCTGCTGTCTCCTCCCTAACCTGCTCTCTCCCCAGTGCGTGTGTGTGTGTGGTGGGCGTGGCTCACCTGAGTCTCCCGCAGCTGCAGAGGGACACACCGGTCTCCAACACCTCATCCACTCGCTGCCATAAAACCCTGGTCTCTCGTCAGCTCCAGTGCTGGATTGTTACACCATCGTGGTAGAAACTCTCTAGGCTTCTCTAGTGTTTTTTGCCTTGCAAAAGTTCTCTAGTGTTTTGTTCTCCTCGTGCCCTGCTTCCAAACAGTCCTAACGTGTTTTCTCCATTCATCACAGTTACCTCCCGTCCCTCTGCTCACCGGATTCCTCACTCTCCCAGCTCTCTCGCACCGTCTCCCAGACCTCATCCCTGCACCCTGTGCCCAGCCATTTGCCCACCACCACCACCACCACCACCACCACCACCTTTCCTTCCATGTGTGAATCAAATAAATCCCTTGTTAACCATTTGTCTGTCTCTGTCTCCGCTTTTGGGTCCAAGCCAAACGAACCGTGACAGAACAATCCGGCCAGTATGGACCCAGCAGAGACTGAGCAGCTAAAGCAAGCTATTGCCTCCCAAGGAGCCCTCGTGGGCCATCATGACCAGACATTGAGGGAGGTGATGGACGCCCTCCGCGGACTTACCGCTAGCGTCTCCCAGCTGGGAGGACTCATGGACAATGTGGCGTCTCAGCTCTCCACCATGGCTAACCCCTCCAGCGTCACCCTTCCTTCGCTTCCGCCAGCCCCATCTCCAGCTGCTCATCCCGGGATGTCACGTGAGCCATTCATTTCCATTCCAGCTAGATATTCTGGGGATTTAGGTATGTGTGGTCAGTTTTTGCACCAGTGCGCCCTCGTATTTGACCTACAGCCCCTTACTTATTCAACTGACAAGTCACGTGTTGCTTTCATGATGGGCTTACTTGATGATAAGGCTTCCCAGTGTTCTTTAGCGCTAGCTAAGGTTAGCTCCCCTGTGTGTGACTCTTACCGGGCTTTCTGTGAGGAAATGAAGAAGGTTTTTGATCATCCCGTTCAGGGTAGGGAGGCATCTAAACGCCTTTTAGTTCTTCGTCAGGGGTCATCCTCAGTCGCTTCTTATGCTGTAGATTTCCGCATCCTGGCAGCTGAGAGCGGCTGGGGAGACGTAGCATTACAGGGGGTGTTTCTCCAGGGGTTCTAGTTACCCCTCCGGGGTTCTCCTCCCTCCACTCGGTTCAGCTCCCCGCTAGCAGTACGGTCCCGCCCCCCGAGGAGCCTATGCAGCTGGGCAGGATGAGGCAGTCCCCCTCCGAACAGCAGAGAAGGGTACGGGAGGGGTTGTGCATTTACGGCTCCCAGGTCATTTTCTAGCTCAGTGCCCCAAGCGGCCAAAAGACCAGGCTCATCCGTGTCAGGGAAGGCGCTGATGAGCAGTGTCGCTTCTTCCCCGGCCCCCACCTCGCGAATTCAGCTTCAGGGGTCCCTCTTATGGAAGAACCAATCATTGCCTCTTCATGCTCTCGTAGACTCTGGTTCCGACGACAATTTTATTGACGCTAATTTAGTTTCTCAGGCTGACATTCCCACTGAGACCCTATCCTCCCTGACGGACACTTTATCCCTTGACGGTAACTTCCTCGCCCATATCCCCTCATGTTAATTGTATCCGGTAATGACAAACAATACAGTTTTTTGTTATTTCTTCCCTACACTCTCCTTTAGTTCTAGGGCTCCCATGGTTACATTTACACAACCCGCACATCAACTGGGTCACCTCGAGTATTGTTAATTGGAGCACTTTCTCCATGTTTTTCGGCTCCATGGAATCCCAGTGGACGTGGTTTCCGACTGGGGTCCTCAGTTTGCCTCGCAGGTATGGAAGGCCTTTTGCCGGGCCTTGGGGTCCAAGGTCAGTTTATCTTCTCGTTATCACCCACAGACTAACGGACAGACAGAGCGGGCTATCAACACAACAGCCACAGAACACACTCTAAAATAGCACAGACGGAGAACTCAAAATATTTATCAAGATTATAGCAAAGATGTTGCTCATTGTGCATAAATTAGAATGACCACCAAAATGATCAAAAAGGACTACAGAGCTTTTTTTTTTTTAGCTTTTATTGATGGTTTTGGTTTGAGAATACACTGGCTCAATGGTTCAGTTGATGCTTTCAACCTCAGGCAGCCAAATCCAACATACCACCAAACCGCAAACAGCAAATACCTGGTAAAGATTATCTAGATAAAGAGCCTTATTATTGTCAGGAGTTTGTAGAGACCTGAGGGGCCAAAAATATGGAAATAAGATAAACAGTTGCTTTTTCATCTAGTTTTTGCAGAGCAATATTATTATTCATTTGGAGTAACAAACCTGACTAATGTGAGTCCAATATTCACTCTCTTTTTGCTCTGTTTTTGGTCTCTTCCAGCTCCTGGGGGAAACATTTGGCTCTGTTAACCAGCTAGTCATGAACTCCTGTTTGGTGCTTAGCTGGTATGTGCACAGTTGGTTTATAGAACTTTCTCAGTGAAAACAGCTGCCTATTGTGGCTTAAAAAGACACAATGAGAGTTGTGAGAGGGAAGCAAAACAGTTGTGCTGGACAGCTGGATAAGCTGAGAGTCACAATCAAGCTCTGTAAAGTAAAGGGGAGCTGCTTATAAACATATTGATTATAGCCTTTTCAAGAAGCAAGAGTACTCAGTATTGTTCTCTGACCATCATCTCTTTATATACTGCATAATATCCTAATTATTTACCTTCTGCACAGCAGACACTTCGATTTGTCTTAGAATGAAAAACACAGGTGGAATTAATTCATGATGGCTCAATTCCATTAAAGTGTCCCAAGAAGCCACAACAGTGTGAGGCACATACAAGGACCCTGGAACTGAGGTACATTTAATAATATTATTTTTAATATTATTGTTTGCATCTGTGCACTTCTTGTCATAGAAGACCAAAATGTCTGCTTTGAAAAAAATATTTCTTAATAGTTATTTTGTTCCTTATGACCTCTCATCTAGCTACTTGACTTATTCAGCCATCTTGACACACCAGAGTCGGAGGAGAGAAGTGGTTAAGTTCAGAACAATGACACATTATCTCAGTAAGTCAATGACAGCATCAGCTGATGCTTTCTACCAGCGCCACACAGATATTCAGGGCTGACATCTCTTTGTCCTCTCTTGAAAGTTGTTTATGCCCCAATATCTGTTTTCTCATTGCTCATAGGATTGTGTTTAAATGAAACATATTTTTTGGGGGAAAGATGATATTAAATGGAGGGAAAGTGATTACATACTGTGACACCATTATGACCATTATCACCAAATTTATATTCACTCAACACAGATTGATGATACCTGACAGTGGAGGCAGAACTAATGATAAAAAAAAAATCCTTAAGAGAAAATCTCATTGCAGGCTGTGTAGGACGATGCCATGATGTCATTTTTGCACAAAACACTCTAAATTTGTATTTGAAAACTAGGCTGCATGTTATATAATGAGCCACAGATATGCCCTAAACAATTTTAGTCCGAATCACATTAAATGCTCCCTAACATGGGATAGCATATGCTTATCTAATGAAGGGTTGAGTCATACATCTATGTAAATCTAATACAATTAAATTAGATTAGACTCCAGTGATAGTTAAATGCTGTTTGATCAAGACAAGTTGGATAGCAGAGAGTGTTTTGGCAAGCGCTCCATCAGTTTGAAGATGCTGTCTAGCCAGTCAGACTGCTGTGCTAAGTAGGTCATACTGAGAAAAAAGAAACATGCAGACAGAGAGACAGAGAAAGGGAAGGCAAGGATGGTGGGATGGATGGATACATGTACATGGGCACAAATTGTTGATTTTTTTTCGTGACAGGCATGAACTAATTAAATCTGCAAAATTTGCATTCATGTGCATGAATCCTAAAGTTTAATAGTTGTCGGTGTCTAACTGTTTTTTATATACTTATATCCATAAACAAAATTGCAATCTTTCGTAAGGTAAATGGCTGGGAAGTGTAGTTAGCATCTTTTGTTTATGTTGTTTGTTAGCTTAACTGTCAGTGACTGACTGAAATGTACAATAATATCTGCTACG
Source organism: Hollardia meadi (assembly GCA_037974645.1). Classification (NCBI taxonomy): domain Eukaryota; kingdom Metazoa; phylum Chordata; class Actinopteri; order Tetraodontiformes; family Triacanthodidae; genus Hollardia; species Hollardia meadi. The sequence continues at coordinate 12,542 of JBBPCS010002862.1, forward strand.
ATGTTACAGTGATGTTACACATCTTGATAACTAACCAAGTTTGCCTGGGAACTGGCTAATTGGCAGTAGTAGTATTTGCGAATTAGACAGCGATTGGCTTTCGTATTTGTGACGTACCAAATCTAGCTAGCAAGTTTGAATCTCATATTTTTAGGAAGTGCACAAACATTTCCCCCTTCAGTAGAGGAATGTGACAAACTTTGGACAGACACAAGTCAGTATAGTTCAGGTCAGACATTTAAGGGGATGTAAACATAAGAAAAACACATTTTTGATTGGAGGGGGTCTTTTACCTTGCCATCAGGCAGCCTTTTCTTTTGGCACTACATTTCCTTATGCAGTCAGGTACGATGCAGTATTTGGACAGTGACACAATTTTTGTAATTTTGCCTCTGTACACCACCACAATGGATTTGAAATGAAGCAATCAG
>JBBPCS010002863.1:0-12972 GCA_037974645.1 Hollardia meadi
TGTGTATCAGATCCAGATGTAAATACCTGGAAATAAAAGCTGAAATGTTAATCTCTTGTCTCATATTCATCTTTTGATGTCAACCCCAAATGTTTTCAGTCTACAGCAAAAATAAAGGAATTGGCCTCACTGTTCCAATACTTTTGGAGGGGAGTGTACATGCAACTCTACATTAGTCTTTCTTTACATGTAATTGTTATTAGTCTTCAAATCACTGGTTTAAACTATCAAACATGGTCCCCCCCTGCCATATAACTCAAGGATATTGGTCTCGGGTGCGCTGCCTCTTGGCCAGGCTGTCCTCATCACTGATGCCAGCCATCAGATATTTGAGGCCTGTGATCCAGGTTCGCGCCTCCTCTCCAACGCCGGACACCAGGTCCAGGGACTCCATGTGCTCTCCATAGTAGAGACTGAAGCAGCAGTTTGGGTCAAAGCTGCCCTCTGCGTACCGCTGGAAAATCTCGGACTGCTTACCCTCACACACTTCCCGGATGGAGTCGATGGAGACTGTTGGAGCAAACAGGAAGTCAGACAGTCAGTGGTGGAATGTAACTAAGTATATTTACTTAACTACTGTACTTAACAGTTTGGAGGTTCTTTTACTTTTTGTGAGTTTTTCACTGTTATGCTACTCCATACTTATATTGCACTACATTTCAGAGGGAAATAAAGTACACTTTACAGCATATATGTAACAGTTTAAGTTACTAGATATTTTGCAAATGCTGCTAACACTTGGACTTGTATGCAGAACTTTTAGTTGTAAGAGAGTATTTTTAAATAGTGTTATTGTATTTTTACTCAAGTAAAATTTCTCAATACTTTTGGCACCAGTGGAGAAAGTAGACCTCCCCATGGGCCAATAGAAAATAATACCCATTTTAAAAACAATAGAGCAAAACTCCCTTATCCCAACTAATTCTTTTGCAGTCTTTAGCATTTTACTGGGTTTGAGAATTTAGACCTTTGGCAAAATATTGAATTAATTGTTATGGGGATAGGGATAGTTTCATGGGGGAATTCTTCTGTCTGATTTCAGGCTTTATGATACGGAGGATTGAAATACTCAGCTCAATGGGCAGTGCCCTGAGAGCCCTGTTTATTAAAGTGCAACAATTATGAGATGGTAATGACAGTTTACTGGAAGACATTGCCTTGAGTCATTCATTAGTTTTCCCAATGACAGAGAGCACATACTTCTGTTTCTTGTTTAGATCCAGGTTCATTCCCCAAAAAACATCCATAGCTAGAGGAGATAACCACAGCAGCACAGACCTTATTCCGTCTCCATCTCTCTCTGTCTTCTTTAGTCTCACACTACATGGATGAAACATGATTTACATATACACTCATTCATAATGCAGTGATACAGCTGTACACTCATGACCACACACACCGTACCTGTGGTTTTGTGGCAGTCGTATGTTTATGTACTGCTGGATGTCATAGATTCCATCAACATAACACTCAACATGCTGCTGCTGTGCTGTGTGTTCCCATGTGCCTGTCATTGGTCATTACAAACCCTGCCGCTCGAAATGCTACATGAGTACATGTGCTTTTCCTGCACCTTTATAAATTATGCAAAAGTTTACACCAGGTATCTGGTGGATAAGGATAACAACTACTACCACTCTCTGGAATATTTGATGAGTTGCTCGCAGCAGCCATTGAGGATGATAATGCGAGTTGGTCAGTCCTCAGGGACTGATTTCCTGTTGGTGGTTTCGTTGTCCACCTGAAATTCACTGACAAAATTTACACTTGTACAAAGTCTACAAAGCAGGCTGCCACCACATGGACTCAGCATGTCCATCCGCTCAAGATGAATAAGGCGTCCAACCTGGCCTCAAAATGCCCCAGACCCAAATCTGATTGAGTTACATGGGACATGCCTGAAAAATTATGATCCATGGAGTGCTGTTGGCATGAGGGGGTTTACTTTGTCTGAAACAATGTTTGGTAGGGTTTTATGGGTCATCATCTACACACAACCACATAAATACCAGGATCAGTGTCATCCACTTCATCTGTCAGTGGTTTTAATGTTGTGGCTGATTAGTGTAAATATGCTGACCAAATTATCTTTTATGTCTGCAAATATTACCTAACTTCTTTTACACCAGGCCAGAAAGACATTCATAATTTGAGGCCAGGTGAACTCTAACCTAACTAAAGTTTTTAATCAAAAAGAAAAATCCAGCTTTTGTGTATGAAAAATTGACTAAAATAAGGATGGATGAATAGACTAAATATGACCAAACATTTACATAGACTTCTGCTGTCAAGACAAAGATTAAATTTAAAAATAGGCTAACTGGCAAAATTAAGTATGAGACTGTATTTTTGGATTTTGGTGGTTGGCTGGTTCTGTTGGTCAGAATGTGCATTTCTTGCCAGAAAGGGTAAATCTGCTGCCAGAAATACAGGACACCCGGTCAGTGTGTGAGCAGCGCAGTCTGTCCCAGTGGGTGCTCTGCGATAGAACACCACACAGGGAAGAGCCAGGGAATATGCTGTCAGAACAGTGTCCAGTATCTCCAGTGACTGAGACCTATCAAGGTATCCAATGCGAGGTGCAGGGACACACATGCAAGGTGAGGCTGTGTCAGTAGGGGTGTGACTAAAAGCTGGGAACATGCATTCATCTTGCGAAAAGAAGGCATAACTCTGTCCCTTGTGACCAACTGTCTACTTGAATCAGATGTGAGTAGATGGTGTACTCTGTGCGCACTGCCCCCTCTCTGATGTGTGAAAGTAGCTATAAGTCTGTTTGATTTATCCAACTATAAAAGGTTTAAGATTTAGGATCAATTCATGATTTAGTTTTTAATGTCTTTAAAGAAAAAAAAAACAACTTTACCCCTTCAAAAAATAAACAACGCTCTAACTGTTCTGATCTGCCAATGAAGTATGTGTATCATTTTCATTTAGTGGCACATGTATGTAAGACACTGTTTGGGCAGATTAAAGCTGATGAATAATTAAGTCGACTTAAGAAGCTTATTAAATGCAGGGCTACAGAGCAGGGAGAGCAACAGGAAACTGAGCCCCTAAGCCTCCGTGAGACGCCCAGACATACTGGGAGCTGTCTTTGCTTCCTTTTATTCTAAATTGGTTTTGTTTGCTTGTTGTTGATACTATTTGGGGAACATAAATGTCCAAGTCTAAATAACAAAAACAAACAAAATGATTACATCGAACAGAACTACAAGCCTGTCAAACATAAACTGATAAACAGGCCAGCTGGGAGATCAGGAGTGAGTCTTAAACACTATATCTGTGAGCGCCGGTGTCATGTATGTTTTGTATAAAATACTTCTTTCTTTTTTTTAATTGATTCTACGTGTTTGTTAGAGCTCAAAAATAAACACAATGCTTTTTGGTGAACAAGACTGAATGTGAGCATAAATTTTGTTTGTTCTTCAAGTGCTACACTTATGGTTCTGAACATGTTGCTTATTTATTTATTTATTTAATGCATTAACTTTATTGATTTTATTTATATTTTCTTCTATAATTGTATAAATCTTTTATTACTGCAAAAATTACGCCAAATACCCACTCGTTCCTTGATTTTGAAATTTTATTTTGAAATTATAGGTTATGTTTCTGCCATCGCTAGAGTTGCAGAAATCACTGATGCAGTAAGTTCTAAGATAACTGCTAATAGGTCCATGCCGCACAATAACCTCTCTCTATTTCTTGATGTTGCACTGTTGAGTCAATGTTTAAGTGCATTTATTCTACCTCTGTAACATCAGTAAGATTAGCCTGATATTTAGCCTCGCTGCGTGTTAACTTAACCAGTTAGCCTAGCTAGCTTGCCATGTATTACTGTAGAGTTATATGAACGAGAGCTGAGGAGAGACATGAAGTGAAGATAGCGTTACTCAAGTTCAACAACAACTCGTTACATTACTATAAGTCCAATAAAAGCTTATTTTCTTGCCTTTAACAAAGTCATGACATTTAATTAACAGTAGTTGGCTAAGGTCATTAAAATGAAATGCACTAGTCCGGTTAAGAGTAGCTGGTGCCGTCACTCAGTATCTGTTTATTAAAAAGGTGATGGCCACTGTCTTTCTGACAGAGGTCCACTAGGTTGGGCCTGTGGGAAGGATGATATATGGAGATTCAGAGTGAAACTATGCTTTAATGATGCCTGCTAACATTCAACGAGCCCTCGTCCGTCACATAAAATACGGCACAATTGGCTTTCCATAAACCATGAATACAATGAACTACAGGAGCATGACAGATTGGAAATTCTGTTCTCTTGTGACTGTAAGAAGGAAGACACTCACTCTTGGCCTTTTCATTCTTGCGCGATGGCCTCCAGCGGATGCAGGACTTGTGTTCGTCCAGATAGAAGAACCGCACCAGTCCCTTGGAGCCACCACGAAGCTTCACCATCTGGGTCCCCATCTGCATGGAGCTCATACATTTCTCCACTGAAGGCAAAAAAACAAGACAGGGAAAAAACAAGATTGGAACATTGTCAAAAGGGAAAGTGTGCTGCAACTGAAAACAGTGTGTGACAGACAAAAAATGTGCATACATGACATGTTTTCATTCAAGAGATTGAGAGTGAGTGTGTATGCGTTTCCACAAAATTCCATCTGGGCTCTTACGCAAAACACAGTTATTTACTGATGCACTCACATGAACACATAGCAATGCAAAGCAATCACATTGGATATGCTTGTCACTGCTGGCAGGGTTTTCCTTGTCTGGTGGGAGGGAGAGAAAAAAAGAGAAGATAGACAACAGCGAGAGGCAATTTCTCCACTAAAGCCCTTTAACATGAGCTTTACTTCACACTGTAGACTATGACAGAACAACAGGAAAAATCCACAAAACCAGGAGCTCTTTCCAGATGTGAGGCCTCATATTGCTGCAAAAGTGTAACAAAAATCACTCTCCAAATTCTAGGAATAAAGTGACAATCAGAGAATAAGACTGAGTCTAATGAGGAGTGCCAAAATCCTGAGTAGTGGCACTCACAAAAAAAGAGCCAAGTCTTCATGTGTCATTGTTATTATTTTGGGGGAGAATTTGACAGCTCCTCCACAGGAAGCTAATGGTGTGATAATCAGTCCTGGTCTGGCTGGTGTGGACAGTCATGTGCCCCTGGGCTGCAGTTACACCCTATGTGGCCATATTATCAATTATCAAGTGTCTGTCAGATCCTATCACATAATTTTCCCCCAACATGCAGGAAATTAAGCCAACTCAGTATGCATGTGTTTTTAAATAAGGTTAGTAGATCAGTGCCAGAAATGTCTGCTGCTTAACATATAAATGGTTCAGCTCAGCCATGAGATAGTTCATGCCATACATTTTCAAATAGTGCCGTTTGATAATGCAGTACAAATAAATAATAGCCTAAACCTTAGTTTAAAAAATAACACTGACAAAGGTACTAAGGATGCATAATATATATCAAACTGCTAAATTATCGGACCAATAATGGCAAAATTTATATTATCGGCTATCGGCCGATAATGAAATTATAGGCAATAAATAGAACAGATAATATGAAGCCAAACTGCTTTCATTGACTTAACTACAGCATCTACACACTCAAATACAGTGGGTGGTGGTATGCACCTTTAAAGTTGGTTTGCAGTTCGCCAATAAACACAAAGAAGAAGGAAGAGTAGAAAAAGAAGCGCAGCACCCTATTGTCGCTCTTTATAGACCCAAGGTTTTTATAAACTTGAATGAATAAACTTCCCTAACGTATACTACTATGACTACTACTTCTACATGTGTCTTTTTCTGGAAAATCAATTGAGCAACTGGAATGACTTTGTGATTAATACAGGCCAATTTTCAAAATCGACAGAAGTTTTTGCACCATTGTCCTCAATGTCCACTACACTCAGAGATGTTGAAAGGATAGCTAACATGGTGTTAGCGCAGAATCTCTGACACTTCAAAGATTTAAGAGACATTAAAAACACAAAAAAGTAAAACATATTCAGACTACTTTGTACATATATCATGTTCTGTTTTAGGGCTGCCACAAAAGATTATTTTCATTATCAAATAATCTGCCAATTATTTTCAGGATTAAAATTGTTCATAGTCTATAAAATGTCCAAAAAATGTCAAATAATTCTCATCACAATTTACTAGAGCTCAAAGCGATGTCTTCAAATTGCTTCTTTTGTCCAACCAACAGTCCAAAACACAAAGACTCTTTATTTACTATCAGAAATAACAAAGAAAAGCAGCAAATCCTTAAGAATCTTGAAGTGAAGTCAAATTTTATTTATATCCGCCAATTCACGACAAAAGTTATCTCATGACACTTAACATGTAGAGTAGATCTAGACCACACTCTTTATTATTAGTTATTAATTATTCATTTACAGAGACACAACATTCCCCCAAGCACTTGGCGACAGTGGCGAGGAAAACCTGCCTTTTAGCTGCTGGAATTTTGACATTTTTGCTTTAAAAATCACTGAAACTATTAATTGATTATTAAAATAGTTGGCAAATAATTTATTTCAATCCACTAATTTACTAATCGTAGCAGCTCTATTCGGTTTTCTTAATCTTAAATCAATGGAGCAACAATTATCAGTATAGTCAATAAAATCACACACGGCATAATGACAAAAGCAGGGGTTTACGAAACATTATGGTGTTCACTGATGTACCATTTCATGGATTTGAATCTGACTGAACACCTGTGGTACAATCTGGAGCAGCGTGTTTGCCGCCCTGTCTCACTGCCAGCCACAGTTGTTGAACTTGTTACTTCCATTCCCCGTTGAGTACATGCACTAAAACATGCTAATCGAGGGCATGCAAGATATGATATTTACATTTATTGATTTAATTATTGTTTTTGGTCATTAATTTGTTACATTTTGTTTCCTAATTTGTTTTAAAATGATATTGCTGAATAAATAGATCCAATGCAGGAAATAAAGTGACCAAAATTTTTTAAAGCTTCTTAGTGTATATAGTCTCATGAAAGATTGTCTTATTGCCCACCCCTAAAAAGATTAATACAGCATTTCAGCAGCTGGAAGAAAAATTTGCAAAAAGCGTTCGTATGTTCGTTTGTGGCAGAAATACGTCAAAAGCCGATTAATAAGCCCATATCACCCCCTACATTACCCCCACAAAAACAAATTAGACTGTTGGAAATAAACAATTTTCCACTTTATTAGAAACTAGATAATTGTTGAACTGAACATCTAAGTAAAAGTAATAAATACCTAAATAAATAGATTTGGATCACTGAACAGTAACTTAAAGTAATCAATACCTAATGTATAAATTAGGAAGTGGACATCCAACTCAAAGTAATTCAAAATGAATCTGGAACTAATCAAACTAAATGTAAAAAATCTAGGTGAGAGCAATTTTTATTTTTGAGCTATCATTTTCCCTTAAAGTCAGTAATTCGACTTGAAAAGTTCACTGGTGGAGGCTACACCATCGGCCATTATCGGAGTCGAGTTCAGCCGATAGAGATTTGTAAAGTTTGGCGTAGTCTACCTCTATTTTTTTTATAATAGTCTGTATCCAAGTTTAAAATTCTGGTATAATGAAAACCTTAGTTTTGAGCTTGGTGACTGGTGACTCTGACTTTAGGCAAATAAATTTTGTGTAATATGAGAAACTACAGCGCTGCTACAGTATTCGTTATGTTATCTGATTTCTTTGTGCTCCGGACCTGACTCAACACCAAATGAGTGCATGTTTAAGCATCAAGCTGTGTAGCAACAAAGTTCACAGATCACAGAAAACACAATAATAATAATAGCTGCTGTGCAAGTAAAGTAATGCAACCCAGCAGTGATGGATTGCTCTAATTGAGCATTGATTTGGCCTGGCTGTGGTCTCACTGCAGATAGCCCACCCCCAGGGTATTGTTAATGTAGTTCAGTCCTGTTCTCCTAACCTCAGCTCATATGGTCCTGAGCAGGAATTCAATAGCAGAGTGCACCACTCCACAGCACCATTGCCAGAGCAATGTTAGGCTAACAATATATGCCAACACAAGGCTGCTGTATTACAGTGGGCTCTGTGTGCAGCTTTCTATAAATTCAAGCAGTTATTTTGCCCATAACAGGCTAATCAGAGCATCTTTGAAATCTTGTAAAAGACAAACAGTTTTAAATTGTCAGGCAATTTTATTTGTAGAGCTAATTAAACAATAAATTAAACAGCTAGAAACAAGTAAATAAAGATGCAACTGCAGGGTAGATCATGGTGAGTGCTGGCAATAAAAGCCGCAAACAGCCAGAATCTGTGATGTGTTTTTTTTTTCTTTGTTAGAAAATGGATCCTCTCATTGTTGCCATGTTTTCAAGATAATAGGAGATGCCACTTGAGCCACTTTGGACTGTGTCTAATTTTTCAACCGGTCTAGTATTACTGTAGTGCATTTTATGGAAAATTTACAAGAAGTACAACATACTGACAAATAGGGCATGCTAACTATTAACTTTTTAATACAGAGGATGCTACCTGCAGGACGCTACAACAATGCAGAACTTTCAGAAACTGCGGGACTTTATGGCTTTTAAGTACTGAGACAAGTTTCATTGATATAACCATGTAGTGTTTTGTCTTTTTGGTTGTTGTGGTCATTTTCAAAAAGAATGCCTTAATTTAAATGTAATTTAGGTCCAATATATCACAAATTATATCACTGAAACCTTTAAATATGGTGTGACTTTACGTTCAATGTGGCAGTCGAACAATGTATTAATTTCTTGACAAGTGTCTACAAATCAAAAACAGTAAATTGTTTTAGTATTAAGTATTAAAACCCACATATGAAGCCACAGCTACTTAGTGGTAGTAGTAGTAATAGTTTTTAGGCCCAGTTATCTCATTATCATATCCCAATTAATAAATGATGCTTCTGTGGTGCATGATTTATTTTTAGGACAGTAATCCCAAGACTTGTTTATCTCATCATCTCAAGATTCATATCAGCATTCCATGGTTTAAACTAGTGCAGTGAATGAGCTGGCAATGCAAAGTAGCTGAACCAGTGAGCAGAACTGTGTGCCAGAGCAGAAGTCATGTGACCTTTGACTCGCCTGTTACCCTGCCCAGCAGACACAGAAAGGACAATAGAATCAATGCTGCAGCCACCACAGTGCCACAGACTCACTCTGAGTCTCTGAATCGCGGCGTGCCTATTGATCCCACGGTAAACACCGCGAACCAAATAATTTCTATTGAATTAGCCAAATACAGGGGTGTTTAAAGTTTGCATTTTATTGGATGGAGTTCTTGTATAGCTTTTTTAAACATTTAATAATTAAGACTTTGATTGAAAGTAGAACAGCGTGTTTATATTCCTCAGTACCAAAGTAAACTATCACAAAAAGTATTATTTCAATTTTTGTACTGAAGCTCAAGTGTCAGCTCAAACATTACGATAGAAAGCCCTTCATGTAACTGGCACCGATTAAATACAATGTCCTGCAATTAATATTGATGCACCAAATCCAAAACCCCACTCATAACCGTAAATGAAATATACACGTTGTAAGCATTAATTGAATTGGTAAGTGAGCCATTACACACAACCCACCTGAACAAACCAATTCTCAATGCTATTTGTAATTGGTTTTCAATGTACCATGAAATAACAAAGGAACATATCATCCATCCAATTGACCCGGACTTTTGTCATGCAACATAAATGCAACATGACCATGGAGTAGCTTTTTATTGATTTCAAGGGAAGAGTTATTTCTGTAGCTGCTGGCTGATTGCAGTGCCTGATGCCCAGAGGCTGTAACACAGCTAAGGGTCTGCACTTTTTCAGCTGCAGAGGGGGGCAGCAATTCATGAAATGAGCTGCTGTCAAAGTCTGGTCGGAATGAGAGCATCCTGACTCTGCGGGCCTCCCAGGTTAGGATGGCACTAAGCTGAAAACATTTCTCCTGACACTGAGCTAAGTGGCTCATCCTGCTCCTCCTGTCAAGGATGAGCTGCACACCCTCTAATAGCCATCACAGTCTCTTGGCAAACATTTACATCTGCTGATATGGCTGCCTACATCCAGAGCCACACTGTCTGCCCACCACTTATGTTGGCTTTACTGACATTAAAAAGAAACTGTTGGGAGTTCTGATTCTCTCGACTAAGTGGAGATAAGTTGAGAAGAAAACAACGGGGCAGCTGGAGGATAAATCCAATCAAGCTGCAGCCAAAGAGACTCGTTTCAACATGGAGCATGCTCCGGTTTGTGGTTGCCTCGAACACAATTTACTCCCGGATGACAAGGCAGTGATGGAGACCACGTCCTGCTCACACTCCCTTGCCAGTCAGCTAAAAGGAGAATGTGTTTGCTCCTGCGATGTAGATGGCTATGTGTGGGAAAACCCGTGGGATGTCAACTAAATCTTTGAAAAGTCTTACTGTACTGTATGAAACAGTACTCACATTAAAGTAGCATGGGTTGTGGGTTGAGAGGAGGCTTTAAGTGTTTAGTGGTCAAACACTGCAGCTCATCACTACATGGCAATCAACTGACCAATAAAATCAATGTAAAACATCTCAAAGATGGATTTAAATAAATACTACATCACAATCTAATTGCACATAAAGAGTATTCTCCAAATATATAACAAGAAGTGCAGACCAGCACCCATTTAGCAGTAAGTGGGGGAAGAAATGCATTTGACTCATTTCTGCCCATTGGACAGGTCAGTCATAGACTACGGAAGGCTGATTACGCTTGGATAATAAAGGCGGTGTAATCAATTAAACAACAGTTGAGTGGTTTGGGGCTCTGTAGTCACAGAGGCTCCAGGTGGTACACTCTTCCTGTATTGTCTATGAAGCTATTAAAAAGAGACATTAAACCTGAATTGGAACTGTGTGCACTTCATAACTACATGTGATGTAGTGTGAAAACCATTTGAAGTTGCAGAAAACATCCAATAACAACTAAAAACAAAATATTATTTTGACTTTTCTCGCAGTCCAGACACCAGGACAGTATGGATGTTTCAATTACTGTAAATGCGCATGTGTGACCCTACCTTTATTTTGTGCTTTATATAAGAAAGAGAGACCAACTGGATCACTTTTGTTTTTCCTCAGAGGAGCAACAAGCAACAATACACAACAAAAATGTGACCTTTTTCGTTCATTTAGTGTATAATGGAGACATGAAAGAAGATAGAAAATCTGACTTCATCACTTCACTTTCCAGGGAGATGCCATACCGGGTGGCAGACAGAATTGCATTGAAAAAGCAAGCTTTGCAGAAAACCATCACCATTACTAAATGGTGATTGTGTCTTCTTAGCAACTACACTGTATAATCAACATTTACTTCACAATGATATGTTAAAGCTAAAAAAAGTTGTCTATTGCCAGTTAAAGGATTAACATTTTAGATATAGACCATATACTCAGAAGTGTGCTGTTGTTGAACTGATAGTGGGCACAACATAAAACTTGAGGAGATGTAAAGAGGTGTCTACCCAACAACATGTTAAAAAACAATATTGAGGTTAAAGTGAAAAAAAAATCATTAATTGATTAATTGATAATTGGGGGAAAATAGGGATGTGTTTATTTTTGAAGACAATATCTGTGTCTTTTGGTGGGGTGCGAGTCCAATAAGGGTCAAGTTTGAGGGGTCCTGTCTCCTGAATGATTGGCATTTCTGGTTAATAAAACCTCATTCTAACACTCTCTCATACAGGTTGCAAACAAATGCTTACACAGACACAACAGCAGCACAGACATGTACAACACCTTGTGGAGATGGAAAGAGACGAAAGTAGAGCACGATACTCGCAGAAAGGAACTACACTCTTTACTAGTGCGGCTCTGGGCCCGTTGCCGTGGTTACAACATCAGATTTTAAGTGTGTGTGGATGTGGAGAAGACACCCATTGTGGAGGAATGCTGGAGGTTAACTGCATGTTCAAATGGCTGAAAACAAGCTGAGATGCAATCTGAAAGCTCACAAGAAGCCTTATCAAGAGTGGCTAAACAAAAGTGCTTGTTTCTGTCAATATATTGCCCTGTTTCCTCCGCCTGTAAATGCTGCACTGTGTAAAAAAAACAACAGTAGCTACCACTAAGAAGTTTTTGAATTAAGACATAAAACATTAAAGTGTAAATGTTTTAAATGTAAAATTGAAATACAATTCAGATGATCAGTTGTAATTAAAACAACCCTATTGCCAGATAAGAAAGTTGATATTGGACCGTTATGAAAAAAAACACCAGATAACATTCAATAACTACATTTTTTTTAATTTTAACTTTAGACAATATATGTACAGTACATTGAACATGGATGTACACAGTGTGGTTACGGTTAGGGAAAGATTATGTTATGGTAAATAAATGATGGTGAAGGTGGGTAATACTTAGGCACAAGTTGGGAATTAAATTGTGAATTAAAAAATGTTTAAAATGTAAAAAAAAAACAAAAAACGTTGAAATGCCCAAAACGCCAAAATCCTCTGAGTTATTGCCTCTGCTCACACAAGCTCACATATCATTACAGCCTCTCCGAGCTAACACCGACGTGTCAGTTTGTTGAGAGGACAGTCCACTTTTAACTTGCACTGCAACCGTTGGGTAGCACTGATGTTTGACTGGAGCTGTATTTTAAGTCGCTGTTGCAATATTAACATTGAGCATTGTCCTCTTTTACAGCGTTATGCTCCCACGTTGGACAATGTTTTGCCCTCTCCTTCTTGCCTCACCCATTTCCTACTGACTGCTTCTTCTTATGTTGCGCCTGTAGTTCTTTCTGAACTGCAAAGGTGATGCGTGTCCCCTTGTGGTATAAAATAGGGATGCACGATATTGGATTTTTGCAGATATCCGATATGCCGATATTTAGCTCACTCATTTAGGCTGATTGCCGATGCCGATATATACGCATCTTTTTTTTAAGAGAACCCCAAATCTCTACTGTACTAGAATTAACCTATTACTCTTATT
>JBBPCS010002864.1:0-12970 GCA_037974645.1 Hollardia meadi
TAATTATTTTTGATAATTATTAATTATTTCTGATAGCCAAATTTAATCTATTAGTTGTCACCTTGTGTCCCAACAAAAGTAAACATTAAATAAACACTCATGCATCAGTACAACACATAACAAAGAAATCACCTGGAAAGCTCATGCTGCTCCACATAATTTAAAAGGCAATATTATTTTCAGGAACCAGAAGAGTGAAATGTCCCTGCGGTGCGAGCCTTTAAATCTGAGAAAATAATCTGTTCAAGTGGGCGGCAGGCGGATGATTTATGCTACATGTGGATTCAGATGAACTCAGAGCCGATCACTACAAGCTATCATACCTTTCCACAAACCAGTCATTATTTACCATGCTATTATTGCAATTATGAGCTGAATTAGACAGGACAGGACTGGAGACATTAGCTACGGTCCCTGTGTCAGACATGTGCGCTCTGCACTGCGTTTGTGTATGTGGAGCAGAAGCGCTCGTGGATATTGTGCTGTGTGCTCGTATACATGCACGTAATAGGTTTTTATGTGCGCGGGTTTAGACACTAATTAAATGCCATAGAGGAGCTTCATTTCATCAGTCTTTTGCCTCTTTTATCCGGCAGTATCTCCTAAAAAAAACAAACGCAAACACCAACAGAACTGTGGAGGCACTACCATTGATCAATATCTATCAATCAATTGTTATTTCATGAAGTTCAAGCCTTCAAAGTCCACCTTGTGGCCCATACACTTCAAAAAAGACTTAAAGAGCTGCCATTATTTTATTGCTTTATTATTATTATTATTGTCAGCAATTCCCCTGGATAGACCAAAACCAACTAACTAGTATTAGGCCTGTCACAATGTCAGATATTTATGGAAAAAAAATTGCTGTGAATCAAATTCATCTTTAACTTTGTTTATTGTGTGTGTGTTGTTTTTTGTCAAATGGTGGAGAGCGAGTCTGTAACCTGCAGCTGTAGAAAAGTGTATAAAAAGAAAAATTACATTTAGCCACATGGCTTAACGTCTGCATTGAATTATTCACACAATATTATCATATGTGGATTTTGAATAATAATCAATATTTTACTTTTTAATATCACAGTTATAGTCAATACCGGTATATCGCCACACCACTACTCTGTATAGCCACAGCATCATATACTATAGCTGTCATGGATTTTCAAAGTTGTCTAAAATCTCCTCAAAACACAAGGAGGCAAACTGTTGCACTGACATACATCACCAGTGCAAATTATTCTGAAACAAGTCTGCAGCTGCATTGTCAATCTCAGGAAACAACCTCTGTGTCAGGTAGATGTGAATGAGAATGCTTGGGATGTGGTTCTGTGTTTACACTGCTCAGAGAAACAACCTTCACTGCTGTGTTCACTGTAATTAAGACAAAGTAGAGCACAGGAAACAAAAGATTGGATTTTGATCCGCTTTGTTTTAGCTGATGCTGATATCCATTAAAATATGCCCAGATCGGCCCCTTTACTGATCCATAGGTTCAGCTTGGGATATCTGTAGTAAATACCCTGTTGGAATTGAAAAGATGAAGTGACAAATGCTTCTACAGACCTGACAGCCATTTGTAAGAGGCTCACGAAATTTACCACCTTTCTCTCCCTGGGTGGACACAATCCTTTTGTGGTGCATCTCTGCAGCTGCATTGTCAATCTCAGGTGACAATGTCTATGACAGGCAGATGTGATTGAGCATGCTTGGGATGTGGCTCTGTGTTTATACTGCTTAGAGAAATAACATTCACTGCTGTTTTCACTGTAAAGAAGACGCATGTCATCAAAATGCAATTATATGACTCTTTGGTGTGTTTGACGTCATTCTTGGTGAAGGTCTATCTGGCTGTGGATTCACCAGCGATGCACACTCCTCACCTTATAGCAAAATTTGCTGTTTTGAGTTCAAAATAGCAAGTGATCAATCCACCAATACCACGGTGTAATCGAGGGAGGCTTCTCCTGAATCCACTGGAACAGAATACATCGCCTCGCTAGAAGCAGAGGTTTACCTATTAAAGTCAGCTGTCCAGCACACAGAGAATTGCCCTGTAGGTATATGGAGAAGAAAAAAATTGTGGCTCTATCTTAACAGTTTTATGCAGAATTGAGCTAAGCTCCTTGGCAATATTTTTCCAAAACCTGCATATTAATGGACATTGCCAGATAGTAAGTTCTACTTCTTTTTTACACTTCACACAGAGGGGAGAGATCTTAGCAGATTCAAAGGCATCTGACCACACCTTGGCATCCAGTTCAACTTCCAATTCCTTTTTCCCATAACTCCCTAGTCCTATCGACATATCACAATTAATGCAGTATAGTGTTCCATAAAAAAGTAACGTTAACTTTTTTTGAATTGGTTGGCCTATAAGATCAGAATTTACGAAATGCCTCACCTGAAGAAAACCAAAAAAAGTCTTAAGTTGTGTGAATGACGTGGAATTACCACTTTCAAATAAATCTGCAACAAAATGTAGTTCCTTTGAATACCATTCACTGAAAATTATTTTTACCTGGAGGAAACACTTTATTCTTATATAAAGGTTGAAATGCTGATGAAAAACCTCTTCGGCCAATATGTTTAGTAATATCATGCCAAATCTTAAGTGTGCTAAGCATGATTAAGTTGTTTTTAGCCTCTGCTGGAAGTTAATCTATGCCAATTGAGATAAGACTGAACCGAGAGAAAGGGGCACACCATCAAGCATACATGGGGGGGCTCCCGTTGATGTAAAAATTGTTTGCGCCAAACTGATATTATCCAAGCATGACAAGCCCAGCTGTAATACAGAAAGTTGGGAAGTGCTTGACCCCCTTGTTTATTGGCAATTTTTAAGTCTTCATCTTTAACCTAGATTTCTTTCCATACCATATAAATTTTGAAAGACATTTTTCAATATCTAAGATGACTTTTCTACTGATCTTAAGTCAGGGCATTTGCATTGGGTATAATATCCTGGGAAGCACATTCATCTTAAATCAAGCTAATTCTACCCATCCACGACAAAGGGAGATCAAGTCACCTGTTAAGTTCACTTTAATTTATTCAGCTCTTTAATGTCAGCTGATACTCTGATGCCCAAGTAATTAAAGCCTAAAGATGACCACCTGAAAGGGAAATTAAGAAAATTTGTCAAGTCACCTAATGGCAGGGCCTCTGACTTGTCATAATTCATTTTATAGCCTGAAATCTGATTAACTGACTGGTAAGTGATCTCAGAACAGGTATAGAGCTCTCTGGTTTGGTAATAAACAGCAATACATCATCAGCATTGAGCAAGAATCTGTATTCCATATCTCCTAATTTAACACCAGACAGACAATGATGAGTCCTAATAGCTTTTGCTCGAGCACAACAGCAAATAATAGCAGTGAGAGGGGGCAGCCTTGACGTGTCTATTTAAGGGGAAATGTCAGACAGAGCTCCAGCAGCTGCAGACCTACATAGAAGTTTAACCCACTCAATGAAACCAGAGCCCAACCCAAAACTGTTGAGAACATCAAAAAGGTACTCCCACTGTACCTGATAAAATGCTTTTTCAGCGTCCAATGAAACAGCTAGGATCTTTTTCTTTGTACTTTGTGCGAACTGTATTGCCATTAAGCAGCTATCGAACATTGGAGTGGGAGTATCTAT
The DNA here is from genome assembly GCA_037974645.1 of Hollardia meadi. Lineage (NCBI taxonomy): Eukaryota > Metazoa > Chordata > Actinopteri > Tetraodontiformes > Triacanthodidae > Hollardia > Hollardia meadi. The sequence continues at coordinate 3,640 of JBBPCS010002864.1, forward strand.
TTTTTTATAAATCCTGTCTGGCCTGGTCTAACCAAAATGGGCAACACCTTCTCCAGTCTTCGAGCAAGGAGCTATGATAATATTTTGCAATTAAACCCAAGTAAGCTTATTGGTACATAAGATGCATAATAATAAAGAGATGGGGGCAACATTTAAAGTTGGTGGAAGTGCGCCCCTTTCAAACGACTCAATAAACATGTTGGTTAAGGGTCCTACAACCAGATTGGCCATCTTTTATAAAATTCAAGCCCAAACCCATCAGGGCCTTGAGCTTTCCCACTCTGTAGAGATTTAATGGTCTCTAGGATTCATGCGCTGTAATTGGCCTAAACAAATTGTTCCTGCATCCTTCAGATAAAGTAGGAAGATTTATCCCATCAAAAAACCTCTTCCTTTGCGTCAAAGTATTTCGACACTCAGATGAGTAGTTCCTGATACAAGTCTTAAATAAAATTATTTTACTAATAATTTTGGTTTCAAAATGTTGTACACGCATGCCATCTTTGAGCGATGGTATTACATATGACCCTGCCCAGCCCTTAGCTAGCAGAGCAAGGAGCCCGCCAGATTGAAATAATCTAAGCTTGGCAAAAAATATAGCTGATTCTGCTTAGCAGTTGGTCTAAGGCAGAACGGGCAGCTTCCATTTTTTTCAACACAGATGTGGAGCTGGAGGCTTGAAAATCTCTATCCAGGGCTTTGCCGTTCAATCTTTATTTGTTTTGCTAATGTACTTTTCCTCTTTGCGGCTGTATAGGAGATTATGCCCCCCTTCCCCCCTCAGGAAGGCCTCACACGTTTCAAAAATGCATCATTTTTCACCTATTGGTTGATCAACATCACAGTGCAAAGAATTACATAAAGAAATGTAAAAAGTAATAAAGAAATAAATTTAGTGTGGGGAAATAAATAGGGGGCAAAATATCAAGGGAAAATTATACAGAAACACATAAGTAAATTTAAAATGACTAAGTTTAATAAAATGGAAAATTAAATGTGAAATAATAGGGGAATTAATACAAAAGTAAATAAATACAAAAGCAAATTATAACCGTGTTATAAATGAATGCCTACATTTATTTTTAATATTATATTTGGTGCATTTAATGGCATACTGCCCCGCTCTGTCGCACATCAATGCAACTCATAATATAGCTGTTATTCACTCAAAACACTCATTCTTAAAGTACCGGTATTAATAAAATAGGGTATTGTACCGTTTTTAACAGCAGGGTATTGTGATACCAACGACGTATCAAGGCTACATCTACCACATGAATGACAAGTCTCAAAATCTAACAGTAAAAAAAAAACGGTAAACATGTCAAATTTTGCAAATACCATAAAGAAAAGCCAATATAGGCTACTACTCTGTGGGCAAAGTCCCCAGAATCCCTTAAAAAAATGCTCTTGGCTTTTGTGAGTTGTTGCATTCTTTCACTACACACTTTCTCATAGAAAGGTGTGTGTCCTCATGTGTGAGAAATCCTACCAACCCACAACTCATAGAAATTGTTAGAGTGTGAAAGGGACCGCAACAGTTAAATAAGCATGGATATTTTCTGTACTCTTCCAGATTCAAACAATGGAAAACAACAGGCAGTGAACTGGCTGTATACCAATTCTGACGCATCTCAGTGTCAGTGATGTGTGCAAAGCAAATAGAGAAAAAGAGGTTGAGTGTTTGTGTGTGTGTGCACTCCATATGGTTTCTACAATGATAGAAAATGAAGGAACATAGTGTTCTATTGGGATGTGCTTGGCTCTGAAACAGCCCACACAATCACTAATCACACGTCACACTGTGACAAAGACAAGAGCTACAGTACTTTTATCTGTCTCTTTCCATTTTTGTTAATGGTGATGGTGGCTGTGGCAGGGACAGGTGGTGGATGGTAGGGGGTGTAAAACAAATATTTTATTTCAAATCTAATCCCAGAAATTGAAATCAAGGATGACAAAAACAAACAAAGCTCAGGAGGAGGAGGGTGTAGGATTGAAAAAGCAAATCGGTGAATAATTAATTAATTGAGGCATGTAAATGCATTTTGGTGAGTCAACAGGGACTAGAGAGCAGAAAGAGGAAAAACATCTGCACACACAGAGACAAGACACAGACAGACACAAATAAAGAGAACAGGGCAAGACTGTGCTAATCCAATGGCTTGGCACAGAAAGCAGCGAACAGGACAGTGAACAGGACTGTGGACCTCATGGGAATGGTTATCTTGACGATGAGAGCATCCAAGCAGAGATTTACGGCAAACCATGACCTTGATGGCACCAATGTCTAAAAGGAGCCAACTTAGAACCAGAAGAGCCAGTTCATAATTACTGGAAGACTAGTGGTCGACCGATATGGGTTTTTCAATGGCCGATGCTGATACCGATATTTAGAGAGCAGGGCGGCCGATGGCCAATATATAATGCCGATATCATGTTGTTGTTTTTTTCATCAGATAAAATACAACAATTTAATAATAACAAACAAGACCCAAAATTGCTGAACTTAAATGAACATTTATTTAACACGAAAGTATTCACTTGAACACAGAAAAGTATTTGAACATAAAAAATGTGCATTGTCTCCGTTTGCTCTCTATAGATCTACTAAGGCATTCACTTGAACACAAAAAGGTATTTGATAATTTAAAAAAAAGTGCATTGTCTCTGTTTGCTCTCTGCAGATCTGCACTCTGCACTTATTATTTTAAATTTTAAAAAAATGGCAGATGCCGATTATCTCAAAAAGCCATTAATCGGCCCCATTAATCGGCTGACCAATTGATCGGTCTACCTCTATGGAAGACTGTCAAAGGCAAACTTGACTCCAGAAACCTGTCCCTCTAACCTCATCACTGACAAGGCCTCTCACTCTTTGCTCTTCCCTTTGTCCTCAGACTGTCAAAGGGTGCTAAATAGTTAACTAAATAGCTCACCTATTGTGCAGCCGCCTGCATTTGAAATAGAAGTCCGCTGGTTTTGTCAAAGAAGATACCAGCTCTACCTGCTATCAGGTATTGTGAAAAGTATTTACCTAATGGATCCATCAGATTGAAGCTGATGAAAAAAGAAATGTTAATAAATTTCAATGATGCATGTACATTATCTGCAAAACTGCACTTTTCATACTGTGCTTTGCATTTACACTATAAATAAGATGAACATGACATGAGTGAAATTGTGAAGAGTAATCATTGCGACACAATTACACGTCATGATTGACAGCTGAACCCTGCTCGCGATTGATCAGGCAGCTGTATGGGCGGGAACTCAATACCACTGCTCCACCCCCCGATCACTACTGCGCAGACTCTGGCTCCAAATGACATCACCAGCACAAGATGGCAGAGCTCGTATGCAGGATATTTTGGCTTCATTTTTGTACAGTGGTAGGAAATGCATCCATCTTTATATATGTCAATGTCTACAATAGTCCTTCCTTGTTTGAAAAGAATGCCTCTTTCCAGGAAATGCCACACTGATCCTGGTATATTCCCTGTGTAAGGGAGGTAAGTAAGATGTCTCCAGTATTGCATCAACAGCTTTGGATCTACTGGTTCCCTGCTGTGTCACCAATAAGAGATCAGACAGAGAGAAGGGACAACAGAAAATCATGACAGCTTAGAACTTGTTTATTTGTTTCCACATCATTTTCACTTTGGTTTTGCTCTTTCATTCTCTTCAATTCCTAGTAACCATCTGGTGACCACTTTCTCTCACACACAATATCTTCATGTTTATGACTCCCTTTCTTCAATTCTCTACTCTGTCAGTCTACCTTCACAGCCCCCAAACATAAGGCAGCAGACAAGCTCTACCAATTAGCCACAAGTGACAGTGAGAGCAGACGTTGCAGAAAAAACTTGTGTTCCTCCAGTGGCCACAGTGTTTACACTATACACACTTGATTAAACATGATATTAGCATTTAAACAATGCAATTTCTTTCTTTCTTTCTTGTGTCTACAGCTCTACATAGAAGTTCATTCCTTGGTGAAATTCCCATACTGACCAGCAAGGCCAACACACATTGTAAAGCTAAAATGACTGCATTTCCACGAATCAGCTAAAACTCTTTCGTTTCTACCGTTTCCTAATAAACCTTAGTATAGTAGGTACTGTCAAATCTTATGGTACATATATTTAGTTTTCTCTTCTCCAGATTTATCCCAGCTTAGAATGGGGCATCAGTGGTGCACCACCCATATTGTTCAATATGTGATGCACAATTGACCAACATCTGTTTATGAATTGGTTAAAGGCTTTTGGTTTTAAATGCACAAGGAATGTTTGTGAGATTTGTCAGTGCACATCAAAAAAATACCTATTAAAACAATACATTCTAAAGACATTTTTGAGAACAGCAAATCATTTTAAGATATTTCTTTTGGTACTTAATAGACCCCTCGACTATGTGTTTGAAAATAAAATTCATACCATATAATATAACAGAACTCTTGGGGATGTCAAAGTAATACAACATGTACCACAATAGATAAAAATTGAGGTATCCTGCAGATATCTTTATAGCAGATCAGTAAAATGTTACCAAATAAGTAACAAATGTAACATAAATTGCATGGACCGCAGTTATAACTCTAAATTGTTTGGACTAAAGCAGCACCCTCCTGATAAATGCTGAGCTCCATCAGAGCTGTCTAAAAATATTTAATTCAGAGGCTAAAAGTTTAATTCTGTCTCCTCTTTCCTGACAAGTTCACAGTTTTTAGTTTTGCTGCTTGCTGCCCATGATATTTGCTGCAGTGACATTATTACACACATGTTAATGGTTAGAACTACTGAAAGCAGCAGAGTGAAATGTCCATGCGTGTGCAGGTCTATAAATCTGAGAAAATAATCTGTTTAGGTGGGTGACAGGTGGATGATTTATGCATACAATACATGCAGATTCAGTACAACTCAGAGCCGATCACTACAAGCCATCATACTTTCTGGAAAGTTGTAGTTTTTATTCATTTCACTTTGCTACTTATGAGTCGAATGAGAGAGGACAGTGTACCGTGTGCTCTTGTCACGTGCACATGCTTGGTTTTTATGTGCACAGGTTTATAGACTAACTAAACTCCATAGAGGAACTCAAGTTCTCACTTTTTTGGGGGGAAAGGCAGTGTCTGAGAATACAAAAACTTCTCACCAATTCTAGATAAAACCTTTCCCAGTTTCGAATATGTGAACAGTGTAAGTATATGTACAGAAAGTTATATTGAAAGCTTCAGTCCTTGAGGGCCATAATTCAGTCTTCTGATGATCTTTCAGTCCATCATCACTTGCAGGTGTACATATCCATTGTTACTCTATTATTCTATGTTATGTAGGTTTAACACATTTGCACCCTTGCACTTCAGCTTTCACCTGCATGCCCCCATGTATAAAACCTTCACACCAATGTGTATTTCCATTCAATTTATCAGCAACCTTTGTTTCTTACTGTCCTGCAATTGCCCATCTCACTCTGAATTAATGTCTAACTATGTACATCAGAACCAAGGGAGCTTACATTTCTACTATTCACATTAAGAAAAGGAAGGGTGAGAGTGTGTGACCTTAGAGAAGTCATAAATTCTGCTTGCATTGGGGTTATAAATTCAATCCATTTATTCCAAATTTGATAAAACTTATTTTTTTGGATCAAGTCAACATTTCCATTGTAAATATTTCCAAAATTATTCCATACCAATCTTTGTTCAGCCCAGCCGATGCAAAATCTCTTTCTTCTTAGGGAAAAAAAACCAAAATAAAAATCGAAGCTTTCAAGTACTTGGATTACCCTGACAAAGGTCGAAGCTTTAACACACTGGGTCAGCCCTACCAGAACATTATAATAATAGTAACAACATCACGATATATCAACAAGGGATTTCTATGGTGGCCCATAGAAGCCCAAATGTTTTCCCTGCAAACACAAATAAAAAATAATTTTGTGATAATTTGTGTAGATTTCTCTTGCAAATGGGTCCTTCCTTAATGCTGACTGCACATTCAGCCTAGACACTTTCACTGCTGCAAAAAAGAAAAAAAAGTTTCAAGATACTAGTGTGTGTGACATCCTGCAATTATTTTTCTTGCTGCCATTCCACCTCCTTTATCATTTATGACCATACCCACTAAAATGTCGAAATGGTTGATATGCCTGGGTCTGGCTGAACTGTTTCTCTAATTAGCAATGTTAAGAGAACTGTGTGAAGCCACACTAATCCTACACTGTGGTAAGATGAGGCACTGCAGCATCAGCAGAGACTGGTTGGAAATCCAAAACTGTGATAAGGGGGGATAATTTACCAGTGAATGACATGGTAAAAATATAAGGTTGGGACTCAGCATGCAACAAATAGCTCTTCTGCTCTGAAGTCAAAGCCCATCAGATTGCTCACAGCTGCTTCAGCTTAGCACTTCAATCTAGTCAGATCTCTCCTTCGACTCAGAGGAGATAAGCGTTTATTTCCTGTGTCTAAAAATACTCTGATGTGCAGTGAGAGTGGAAATAAAGAATTGGCACAACATGTTGAGCACAGTGGCTCTGAAGCCATTGCTCATGTCCTGTACTGTCCATAGCCTATTTCAGAACAAGATACCCCAACCCAAACCCCCTGCTGCCAAATTGGTTCCCCTCAAATGAGTAATTGACTGTTTCTCCAATGACATACAGTAACAGGCAGATCAGGCACGATATTTTTTTTCAAGGATGACGATGGCATGACTCGACTCCACATACTCATAACGGCATGACCCACTGTACTCATTCCTTCGCCAACCTAAGAAAAAACCTGAATTACCGCCTGGCGGTTGTATGCCTCCATGCACCAATGAATTTACAATTTCCATCCATGTCTTTCCAGACTCATATGTATTGACAGATGGTGCAACAACAATCACCTGAAGCTCAATAACATCAAAATCAAAGAGCTTGTGGTGGACTACAATGCTTCAAATATGGATGTTGCTGCAAAAGAAGCTCTAAATTCTAAAACTTGGATGCCTCACATACATCTTCAACCTGGCACCACAGAAGATCTATTCAATCTAAACTCCCCTTCTGTTCCTAAAACATGGTGTTGAATAATGGCCAGAAAAGTGCTTTTGCAGAATATTATGATGTCACAGTGAAGTTGACCTTTGACCCTTTGGATATAAAATGTCATGAATTCATCTTCATTATCCTGTTAGACATTTGTTTCAAATTTTGTCATAATTAGCGTATGAATTATTGAGTGATGACTAAAGATTTGTGTAATAGGTCACAGTGACCTTGACCTTTGACCTCTGTCCACAAAAATCTAATCAGTTTGTCCAGGTGAACACAGGTGCCAAATTTGAAGAAATTCCCTCAGATGTCCCCGAGATATCGTGTTCACAAAAATGGGACGGACAAATGTATGTACAAACGCGGAAGGACGGACGGACGGACAATGCGAAAACATAATGCCACCGACCATGGCTGTTGCCGGCGCAGAGGCATAAAAAGTTTAGCTTGCAGCACGATGCTCAATGATGCGCATCAGAGGGGATTTAGAAGTTATATACGCAATGTTGAATGAAAAATACGTAGGTTAACATCATATACCTGCATATACCATGAACTATACCGGTGCCGTTAAGCTTTTAGGATTTGTGGACTTATCTTCACTCTCTCTTATCAACATGTCTGAAGCACAGAGTCGCGAACATATGAAGTATGGATGTGCCTACTGTTGAGTGTTTATGTACTGTAATGTTGACTGCTGAGTGGAGGGGAACTGTACTTCATGAATATACAGAGAGGACAGAGTTAAAAGGAAGAGTCTGTAGTGGGTGTTGACGGGCAGTGGATGAACTGACTTCAAACACACACACACCCTTGCCTGCCATTGCTCACTAGCTTACAGCTAATGTACAGTAAAGTATTCTAGCTGTTACTGCGAGTGTTTCCTGTTGTGATCTTCTTTTTCTTTACCGTGGTGGCAAAGATTTAAATGTGCCGGCCCTCCACACTAAAATATTACCAGCGTAAACACTGCACTCATTACCCATTGCATCAATTCAAAAGCATAAGGGTGTTGAATTGAAATAACAGTGGATTTTTGTTTCTGAAAAGGTGTAGTATTCACTTTTGACAGTTGTCTCATCTCATCAACTTAAATATAAGGGATGTATATGACTATCACAATTAATATTGCAGTAGGTCTTTTGAATGAGAGGTGTTGGCAAAACCACAAATGAAATGCTGTGAGACTTAAGAAAAATGTAGACAATATGGTTAATAGTGGATACAAGAGGACAACAGATTGGGTCAGGTTCTGAAAAAACTGCATCATGAATATTTTCTTGATTAAATCTGGCCACAGATGTTAGAAAATCTGTCAATTTATACCACTTCAATAATTACCCAGCGTATCTTGAGAGAATTAATTAGTACAAAATTAAGAGTGTGATTTACTCATACCCAGTTAATTACACAACAGCTAATTTATTTGTCAAACTGCCTAACTTGTTTTGAGTGAGGAACATGTGTTATCATGCACAGTTGGACTGTACTGCTCTGCAAATGGGCTGCTCAAACTGCTGGCAGAGTTTTAGTCTCTGCCAGCTACAGATCAAATCCTACAGGGCCTGGATTCAATCAGCATGGCTACTGCCATGTTACACTGCCTTCTCATGCTCAATCATTGAGGGAAGGGCTTTAGCTATAGCTGATAATGGTATTTTAGTTAATTTTTTTTTGTATTATCAGCACAGCAAAATATTCATGATGCACTTGGTTATTATGTTAAATCATCATTTCCTTTATTATGCATGCTTCATATTGCATTTATTAACACAATTAATGATTTGGATATGGCACTTTATGATAAAATCTACATCATATCATATCACATTAATTTAGCCTGCATATGAAATTCGGCTTTGCTCGTTGCATGATCACTACAGTACATTCTGACACAGTATGATCCTTGTACAAGGGGTCGGCCGATATGCTTTTTCTTTTTTCTTTTTTCAAAGCAGATGCCAATTATAAGTAATCAAGGAGACCAATGACCAATATTTGGAACCAATAGGACTGTACTTAAGTACAATTTTGAGGTACATTTACTTTACTTGAGTATTTGCATTTTTGTTGCTTTATACTTCCAATCCACTACATTTTGGAGACAAATATTGTACTTGTTACTCAAATACAGTTATTAGTTACAAGTTACTTTGCGTCAGACAAAGACCAAAAACTCTGCACTCTATCAGATTCAGTGTTAATTTTGCCAGCTGATTTTGATTTAGTCTTAGTCTTTTGACTAAAATGCATATTAGTTTTAGTCACATTTTAGTCATCTGAATTA
>JBBPCS010002865.1:0-12969 GCA_037974645.1 Hollardia meadi
CTAGGTGTTAAAATTTGCAGGCCTCAACTTCAATGCCAAAATAGTCAGATAACGAAGTGAACGTACAAATTAAGCAAATTTGTGTTAGTTCAGGCAGGCCATGTAATTAAAGCTCAGCTTACAATTCCAGCTAAATTAGCTGATCTTAAAGCCAGCCCACATCAGCTGATGGTTCAGCTGATTCCCTTCTATGCATCCAATTGGCAAATCTCTTCTCTTCCTGTTACAATATTACATTAACATACTCTATTACGTACACTAATCAGTAAAGATTTTTTAAATCACATTTTTTGCTTGTTGTGTCTTATATTCATGATTCATGATTTGGCAAATAAATCAGCAAATCTTGTGCATTTACATAATATCTGTTTCTGTCAAGTCAAAAAGTAAATATTAAGTGTTCACATGAGTACCAAGTCCTAGTTCCCATCACAGAGAGCCACAGATCAGGTGTGAGGCCCTCACATTCAGGTCTCCACAATTCTCATTTAATCTAATTAAGAGATAATGCTATGTTTCATCATTGTGAATGAAATACAGGTGTGTTCACTTCTTTGCTTTCACCTGAAGAGCATCTGTGGTGAAATGTTATATCAGGCATATACAGTGAGTTTCTCTCTTTTACCAAAATTAGACAAGCTTAATTGCCTTGTTGACTCATCATGAAACACACTTCTTTCAAGAGCAGTACATTTACTGTACTCTAAATGTACAAAACTCCTGCTATTTCTCCAAAGTAAACAGGAAGTGTGCTGACTGCCTTCCAGTGTAAGCTTTCTTGTCACTCTCTACTTTCCTCTTGTTGGAGCATGGCATGTGAAATTACTTTTCTCTGACTCTCTAATTTGTCTGTCGTCTCTTCTCTTTGTATGTGCCTCACTCACAGAGTTGAGTTGAGCCCTAAAGCCCTGCTCCTGCTGTGTACAGAGCACAGTTCAATTGATTAATTCAAAATGTATTAATATTGAACATGTTGCATGTCCAAATTGCACCAAATACAACACTACATGTCCTTGGGTTTTCAAGATATTTGGAGGACATACACACAGAAAGACAGACAGAAATTCCTTGCTTTATAGCTAGCTAGTTAGATGTCTGTCTAACTAGCTAGCTACCTAACTACCTTTCTTTTTGTCTAAATAGCTCTCTATGTCTGTCTGACAAGCTTTCTTGCTTGTCTTTTCTTTGTTTAACTAGCTAGCTACAGTAACTGTATTATTATATGTCTTTCTATCTACCTATATCTATTGTGTCTGTCTGTCTGACTAACTAGCTCTCTGAGAGGTGCTAGCCGTTTTGCTGTTTATGTCTTCCTTATTGACTTGTTTGACTACTCTGTTTGTTTAGCGAGCTGTCTGGCTGACTTGGTAGCCATAGCTTTCACACCGTCTTGCTTTCTATTCATCTGCATTTCAAGGGATTTTCAAGCAGCTTTCTCCCTGTTGCATGCAGTTCCGTTCTTTGAATCGTATCACATCAGGAACTCTTTGGTAACATCACTCCTGCCCAATAGCCAGGGCTGCCAACTGGACTCATGCAACTGACACAAATCTCACACTCCCATGACACACAGGCCTTTTCTCACGCTAGCTTTCACCTTCGCTTCCTCCAATGTACTTGTTTTTGAAGTTTAGATGGGCCAGGGCGCAGAACCTAACAGGGCAACACTTTTTCAGATTGTCAGTGAACGCACCAATTTGACGAAATGCATGCTCCAGTGGATCAGCTAACTTTAAAATAGTGCTAGTAGCTAATATTTACAGAGGAGCGCAAAGTGCAGCAGGCTGTATTTGTGAAGAACATCAGAGAACTGTGCTGAAACTGAGATGAAAGCAGTAAGTAGGGGCAACTTGTAAAATATATTTTTGAAGAATTTGAAGGTATCTTCTTCTGTCTGCTGTAGTTAACTTGGGCTGTAATTATTTTTGGACCGTTAACTGGATTTCTGGTGGAGTTAGTGTGCTTACAGATGACTGAAGTCTGCCCAGATAGCGACCTTAGAGCGCAAGTCACTGTGGGAAACAGAGCTCAGTTGAAATAAGGTCCACAGCTCAAAACACTGCGAACATGGGTGAACACAACACTGGGACCCGATACTGCCTTCCAGACTAGAGGAGGCCAGTTTGATGACAGGGGATACAGTATGCAGGTGATTCACAGCAGCTCCGACGAGGACTATGACTTCAGGGACGACAGGACACAGCAGGCAGGGTGGAGAGAGGTCAAGCAGTAAACGGAGAGATAGAGTCTGTGAGTTGAGGATTTATTTCAACCAAACCAGAGGTGATTGTGGGAAGACAAATCGAGACGGTTTTGGTGAGTTTTATTTTGTTTATGTCTCGTTTGAATGAAGAGTGTCTTATGATAAGTTAACAAGGCAATAAAGCTCGTCTTTGTTTGGTAAAAGAGAAACTTGAATTCAGAAGGTTTACGGTTGTATTTTACGGTTGTAAGGAAAATATGTATGAGAATATTTCCTTTTTTGATGTCTTGCGAGTTTGTTTTGTTTACTTATTACACTAAGTAAACAATGAGAGTTTGTGAAAGTGCATGCTAACTTCAGTAGATATGTCAGCAACACAATACATAGACGTTTTTGACATAATGTCAACACTTGTTTCTTGCCATAATGCGAATATTTAAGCTAACAGGGAGCATTTAAGTAGTCGTGTTCACTGATGTAACATGTTAAAGAGAGACAGAAAAGCAGTGTCCAAATAATGCACATAAAAAAGAAACAAACTACTTCTACTTCATGTGGACATGACTGATCATCATGAAATCATTAAATAATATAGGAGGCAACAAGCAAAAAATGTAAGTTAAAAAAAAAATCTTGACTGATTAGCGGACTTAATAGAATATAATATTAATGCAATATCACACTTGAGACATACAAACTGGGAATATTGTCCTGGTATGGCAGGTTATCCATTGTCATTTCATCACAAACTACACTTATCACTTGTGGTTGAACTAATTCCTGTCGACATATACACATCATATAAAGTCCTGTGAAATGGAACCTATGTCTAGAGGCTCAGTTTAACAACTGGGCACTGTTGGTGGGAGATAACGGATGGGAATACTAGTTCCAACAAAATAGCCTTTTTGAAGTCTGCTAATTTAGGTGCCACAAAGTCGGCACCATTGACATTTGCGCTTGTGTTACACTGTTTAACTCTGCACTCATTTCATTAAGGAATGTAGCAACTAATTAGGAACCTCATCACAAAATAGTCAAAATACCCGTTGGTGCCTGCAGTGAAGCAGTGCTATAGTCACCCACAGCACTGCCTAGAGAGTCTGCAAATCTGTGTTGGCAAGACTTAGCATTTAAAGAGATAAATGTAGTAAATGTTGAATTGGGTGTAAGGGAAGCAGCTGCAGCAGTTCACTCAGTTTTACTCAGATAATCCATAAAACTGTTGATACAGTGCATCAGAAAGCATTGTGTGTTTATGAGTGTACTCCTTAAGCATTATAGTTCACGATGAATACACACATAGATGTGGTCTTCATAGAAAGTGTTACTATATGCTTCATATTCAGATTCATAGCCTATATAAGAATAAAGACATGGCTCATTGTTGCATTGAAAGTCAGACAGAGAGTCAGGTCGAGTCAACTTTATTGAATGTCACAAATCACACCCTATATCCTTAGACCCTGGATTCGGATTAGGAAATACCCCCCACCCCCCCCAAAAAAAAAGAAACCCTTTAACAGGGGAAAACAAATCTCGGGAAGAGCAGCAGAGGAGGGATGTATAGACAAAAACAAAAATCAAGGTAAAAACAGTATGGACAAATTCTGATGACAAAATCATTTATATACATGTAGATGGTAAAACATGAAGAATATGGCCCCGGGAGGACATTGAGAGAGACATTTACCATTAAATGGCCGTTAGAGTAATACTTTGGATTGTAGAGTCTTGTCAGCACTGCCAAGATCTTTTTTTTCCCCCACAGCCATAATTAGATTTGCTGAATGACTATGACTATGACAAGGCACAGTACTGATCTATGATCAGCAGAGTGTGTATCGCATCTAGTGTCATGTATACAGTCATATAACTGTCCATTGAAAGATAGGAGTTTTAGATTGTTTCAGAGATTGGAAAGATCATCTCACTCAATTATTTTTTATCTGATATTTAAAGCTCATACCAAAAATGCAAAGACTGTCAGAATGTTGAAAAAAGACATTTAATTTACAAAGTCATTAGGAGCAAGATTGTTACATACTGAGGTCATTTTTATCGATCATGTAAAGTAAGAATGAACGCTGCATGATGGATTTCTAGATTGGGATAAGGCTGTGTCTTGCTGGGCTGCTGTGTCATCAATTTGCTGATGGCGCAATAGACTATATAGAAGCAGATGTGAGAAAAGATACAGCACCTATTGTTTGTAGCCCCAGGCATCACATTGTAGCAGTAGCACTGCATACAGAGAATTGTCCAAAACCTCATTATTTATATTACGCTTGTCACATTTCTTTAATCATTCTGTTTTTGGATGGTGAGAGCAGCACCAGACTTTGCAGTGGGAGAGAACAGGGTGAGTTTTGTGTTTTATTACAGTTTAAACAGCTGGCTGCCCTGACCTGAGGGTAGCTCAGTGTAATGAAGTGTGTCGGGAAAGCTGATTCATTCCAGTCTCAACCAATGCATCAGTCACATAAAAGGCACATTATGTAAACAACTTCTAAGGTTTCACCTCTTCTGGTTCCATTTGTCATTGCACATTTTCAACACATAATTTGATTCACTGTTGTGAGAGTGGGTGTTCCACTATTTCTTTCACAAGTACCAGAAATCACCTTATTTTTAAGCTGTTGTAGCTCCATGAGAAACAGGACATGATTATACTATGACTGCAAAAATTCTTATGTGGTCTTGCCTTTTTGTGCCTTCAGGCAAATAAGAAAGGACAAAATTAAATGACAAACCTATAGCAGCCCATTGCATACTAAATATGTGACATAGTAAATGTTAGCATGCTAACATAAACAAGTTGGTATGTTAGCTGGTAAGCATTATACCTACTTAGCATCAGGATATTAAGATTGTGAGCATGTTGGAATGTTAGCAGTTGCATTTTGCACAAACACTGCTGTTCCTTAGTACCACCTCACAGAGCTGCTAGAATGACTGCAGACTTTCAGGCTTATTGTAAAGGTTTGCAATATGTATGCATTTGTAAATGCCTTTTAAGGTGTGCTTGCACAGTACTCACAGTTGTGGATATGTAAGCCAGCTATCGATTTTGTGTGGGAGGGTGAACAGTGGGTAGACATCTGCAAACAAAGGCCTCTGTAAAATTGTCTTGTCATTTTATCATAACAAAGAGAATATAAAAGGTGACTGAGGCACGATTATAGGAAATCTAAAAGAAGGGTCGATTTTCTTGAACAGTATTAGGCTTCTTGGCAGGACTGTCTGAGTTAACATGCGCTTAGTAATGACTGTGGAGCAGCTACATCCGTCTCTGTCCACCCTCTGGTGACTGGCTCTCTGTTGAGGAGAGAATTAGGCTGGGATTAGGTGTGAGACTGATTAACGTGCTTTTGGTCCCAAGTAAGAGGTGGTTCCTAATGTAGAAAGTGCATTTATAACACAGGCAGGGTCTGAACATAGACAAACACAAAGGATATCTCCTGCTGAGTTTGTAGCAAGTCTGTAATGTGTAATGATTGAGAATTTGGGCCAGTGACAGATTTAAGAAAATTCAGCATGCTTTTGAAAGTAGTGAAGACACTTATGTGTAATGACAAACACTTCCTATTGTGTTCCTTTATTTCATCTAAAATAATGCTACATTTAGGCCAAAAGGTCTTATAACAGTGCCAACTAACTTGCTATAGGTAATTTCACAGGTATTGAACATACAGGTGACCTTCAGTTAATTAGATTTCCAGAAGCATAGAGAGAAGAAAAAGATCAAAGAGAAAAGGAAAGTGTGTAAAGGGTGAGAACTGTAGAAATATAAAGAATATCTTTCACTATGTTATGCAATATTCATATGCAGTATTTATACCAACCAGGGAATAGCTTTACACTTAATAGTGTAATAAATCTCATCACTATGACAGTAGCAAATTATAAGTAAAAAATACATTCCACTGATCCAGTATTGTCCTCACAAACAAATGTTGATAACCAATTGGAAATTAACAAATAAACCCTGCCTGGCCACAGAGAAGGCACTTGACCCTTTTAAGGAAGGGTGAAATAATTGGTAAGACCCAATTTGCATAGTTCTGTGTTGGTGCTCCAAGATCAGGTGACAAAAAGTAGAACCTTAGCAGATTATTTGAAACCTAAACCTGACCTCACTTAAAATCTCAGTTAAACCTCAACCAGTCTTACTTAAACTTTAACCCTACATCCTTGTGCGTTATTGCTGCATTATTTCTAGTTTTGACAATTATATTTTTATCATTCAAATTGCTGCATTTTGGTCTAACTGTTTCCCATCTAGGGACATATCATTGTATTATCCCAAAAGTATGTCTGCCAAACTGAAGTGGGAAATTAATTTTATTCCACACTCGGACTAAAACTTGCATGACAGTGTTGTAAGCCAAAATGCAATCAATGGACAGTGTATCTGTGACCACTCACAAGACCTGGACTGAGATGGTAATTTAGTCTAGGAACTGTAAGTCCAAACCCAACCTCTTCTGCACATTCAGACCAGAATGCTTATATTGGAACCATTTTGTTGACAGAGCTTTCCTTTCCTTCTCTAGTCCTTGACCGATGAAATAGAAAGTGATGCAATGTGTTCATGCCTACCAAAAGTATAATAGTGAGCAGCTGCTTTCTAAAACTTGCCAGGTGGACCACAGTGGTCCAGACCACCTAAAACAAAGTTTCGAAGGCTCAGTGGTGAACATTTTCATTTCAAAAAGGCTCAACAGAAACCACAGTAAATGTTTAGAAAATCGTTCACCCCTGTCCCTTAAGCAAAGCTGGAATTATTGCCCTGCAGTTGTATGCCTTCACAAACCAGTAGAGTTGCAGTTTGTATCCATGTATGAGTCCATGAATATCCATTCATGTATGAGTCAATGTAGTCAATGAATGTATGTATTTAATAGAAGTCAACTCCACTTTTGAAATAATGAACACAGTAACATAACTTTTTGAAGGTGTTATTTACCCCTCCTCTGTGATTGTCTGCCCCACCCTGATTAGTTTCACCAGTTCCTTGTTGCCCTTCCCTTCCTTGTGTATTTAAGTCTGTTTGTCTCTGCCAGTTCGTCATGTTCCTTGGTGTGCCTTCGTTCCTACCTGTTCCCTTCTATTTTCTCAGTTTTGCCTAGTGTTTTTGGACTCTGCCTGGGTTATTGATTTTGGATTTTGCTTTTGGCCCTTTGGACTTTGTTTGATGATTTGTACTGATACTCTTTGTACTGAGGGTTTTGACCCTCGCCTGCCTCAACACCCTGTAACCATTTGTGTTCTTGTTTATTAATAAATATATTTGACGCGAACCTGCTCCACCTGTGGTGTCTGCACTTGGGTCCAAAAACCCTTTCCGAGTGTTTCTGGAACAGCTGTGACATGACATCCTGAAGTGAGCATGCGCAATACTCACATTGAAGGATGTGCGATGTAAAGCAGTGAGCAGTGTTTTCCACTCGTGCGTACGATATCCAGCTGGGTGGAAATGGTAGCCAGCTGAGGACGCACAGGGTGGTGGGGAGTGGCTCTGATTGGCAGACAAGTCAGGAACACAGCCCCTGATTGATCAACAGCCAATGAAAAAATGGGATTGTCAATGGACAGCTAACAATCATGCTAAGAACAACTGTAACTGTTTTCAACACAGATCTATGGGTAAATAATCACAGAAGTCATTCAGTGTCAACCAAGATCTAAAAAGTGACAGTGCTTTACTTGCCTAATTTAATCAAACTATTGTATACTGATTTTAGTTATGGTCCTTTTGTTGTCGCAGTATAGGTTTTTGGTACATATTTCATTGCTACTTGCTATTTGCTTTATTGTTTTGTATGTAAAAAAAATCCTGTATTTTTTCGTATCACAATATATAAAAATATTGCAATGTTTCCAATGTCATGCAGCCCTAGTTTAAATTGATTTTGCTTTAAGAAGAAAAAAAAAAAAAAAATCAGGGCATTTTCTTTGATGAAAATTGAAACTGAATTCCTGTCATTGGCAGGTTCTCCAAGCCACCGAAATCATGACTGACCAATTTACTGTTGTATGGATTTTATGTACAGACGTCATATCCATGCTGTGACATATAGTTTGTTGTTCTTTTATTCAGATTGTTAATATCATCATATATACCTTAAAATACTGTGTTAACATATATATGTCTGCATTTATAAGAGGGTGGACTGAAACTGAAGCAGTCATTTCTCACTTTCTGCTTTCTCTTTGTGTCACTAATTGCTCTTGTGGCATGAATAAGATGCCTGATATATTTTAGATTTGCAAAAAAGAAACAACAACAACATATTGTATAGAATTAACTTATACTGTTGAAGCAAAAGTAACAGTGATTGCTTTAACAGACTCACTTTAGTTTTGAGTAAACACAGGCTGGTAGATTAGTAACTTCTCAGACTTTTCGCTTGAACTGAAACGCAGCTTGACAGCTCAGTAAAAACCTCAGAGCCTTTTGATCACAGTATGCTCATTTCTGCACTGCTTCAATCCAAAAGGGAGTCCCAGTTTAGTTACAACTTGAGTAAGATAGAGCTGAAAAGGACGTTAGAGAACTTCTCAGGGTATTTCTTACCTTTTACTCTCAGATCACGGATACATACTGTTAACTAAAAATTGATTAGGGACAGTCTGAAATCAACAGCACTTATACAATACAGAAGGGGCAGAGAAGAGTAAAGTTTTGATATCTAAAACTTCCTGATGCATATTTGTGTTTAGAAATGAAGCTTAGGTAAACATGTCCAGAAATCAGACCTTGATTCCACGTTAATCCTCTTTACTGTAGCCTTGTCCATGGCTGCCCTGTGGAAAAGCCTACCACATTGGTTCTTAAGTCTGACATTTCTATCGGGGTCCTAGTTGTCACATGGTAGCTTACCCTCAGCTCTTTGTGGTATTAAAACCTATGTTTGCTTGTTACAGCATGTTTCTTCTATTTCCTATTTAAGAGATACAAGGTTTTCACCCAACAGTGACATTACAGTATGTTACTACTGAATGAAAATCTAGCAAAAGTTCAGTCAGGAACACTGTATTAGTATACTGTATTTCTCATACCATCCTGTATTTACTCCTCTTACACATGTTCACTCATAATTTCCTGCTGTCATTGACTGGGCCTGTCAGTTGACATATCTGCTGGTCACATCTAACCAATAGCACAGTGACACACCTACATGTTAGCCTATCATCTTGCTGATGTCCTTTTTTTAAATATGACTCTCTCTCTTTAGCTTTAGTATTTTAATGCTGCTGTTATGCATGTCCCTCCAACTCCCCATCACCGCCCAGTCTTTGCAGATTTACCAGCTGCGTCATCTCATTATCAGCCTTATCAGCCTCAGCAGAGTCATCAGCCACTGCCACCACCACCAGTGTCTGGACTCCATTGGGGGATTCATGTTGCTGCTTCTCAGGACAGACGCCCCTCGATCACAAAAGCTCCCTGTAGAATCTTCTTAGTTATCATATCATCTGCTTTAATAGACAATCATCTTTATTTCATTATCACTCCTGATTGAAGTATAGTTTTTGATCAGATCACTTGCAGTGTTGATCCAGTCTAAACTGCATTGTTCTCTAAGGAATTAGTAAACCTCTACAAGAGAGATTTTTTTTGTCTCATTTAAAGACTTTAGTTTAAACATGAACGTTGTACAACATTCATTCATGTAAAGATAGACACCATGGTGTGAATAATGATCCAAAACTAGTTAACAAAGCATCTTGGATAAGTAAAAAAATGTCTTTAACTCTACAGCTTCTTAATTTGTCTGTATTAGTTAGTATTTCTTTGGTAACTGAGTCACATATTTACAGAAGGTTTGTTCTTGGGTTTCTTATAACAGAGATGGCTCACACTGTAGAACAAAATAAATATGAAATCAGATTCTATATTAAGTCTATAGTCAAATATCACCATATTTTACTGCAGCTGTATATCGTAAAATATTGTATCCAAAATTAAATGCAATGGTCCAGTCTTGGAACAGGATTCCTCCTGTCCCTCCTGAGCCCTTACTTACAAACTGTGTATGTGCTCCAACATAGGGAGGGATTACTGAGAGGTAAATCTTTTGCCCATTTTATCCCAAGCAACACAACCAAAGGTAATGGTTTCAATTTAAAGACAAAACAGGCAAAGATGTGTGTATGTGTGTGAGTGTGATTAGAAGGAAAATAGTTTTTAAAGAGTCCTGCAGCCAAAAGTTTGGCGACGCTTCAAAATGATGAATGATTTAATTTTATGTTTTGTTCTGCCCTTTGAACATTTTTATTCTGTATTTACGTTACTCTAAAAATAAATTGCAATACAACAGTAGCAGGAAAGTATTTCACATTGCATCTTAGTCTTTATGCTTTGCTTCATATCATACTTAGTCATGTTGCTGTTTGACTTTGCCCCAAAGTGCAGACTGAGAAATGGGGACAATGTAGCAATGTATGTATTATGTTGACCAGGTCAGGTCAAGAGATTTCTTATTAGCATAACTGTCACGCACGCACGCACGCACACACACACACACACACACACACACACAGACATTGTGGATGCAGAAGGAAGTCTGGCCTTAGTGATTTTGGCTAGCCTCTCTTTAACAATGCGTCATGATTTGCCACAAGCTGTGCTGCAGGGATTGGTGTGCTTATTGTGAGCCCTCTGCTACACATCACCTATGATTTGTGTGCAGCACAGACTTCTTTGAAGTGGTTTCCTGTATAGTGGCACACACACATACACACATCTCTGGGGACAGAAACACCTGCCTGTAGTTTCATATCCTGTAAACCACAGGAAACAGAAAGACAGAAGTGGTTGTTGCGTTTTGTCATGCTTTAGATCAGGAGCAAAGAACTAAACCTGCCTTGAAGCCCTTGGAACGAAGTCTGAAAATATAGAGTGCATGTGCAGGTGTTGAACATACAGGTTGTTCTGATTAAATACTCAATACTAAATAAAGTACTGTACAGCATAGCCCTTACCCAAAATGTCTCGTTCTCCCCTCATTACCTGTTCTCTGTCATTCTTTCTCCTCCTTCAGATATCCGGGGATTGCAAACCTTTATGGACCAGGCGTCTCGGCTGGGTCTCGACATTTCCCTGCAGAGGGTGGACCGCAACGTCAGCCGAGTCTTTAATGACCTCTTCAACACTATGCGCACTGAGGAGCTCAACCGGTACCGGGACACTCTGCGGCGGGCTGTGTTGCTCATGAGCCCTCGAGGTGCACAAGTGTTCATCCACCAGGTAGGCTACACTGATGAGACCTTCCTTCATCATGTGGATCAGCGTCACAAGCAGACAGAAAACAAGCATTTATTCAGTGAAGATAATGACCCATGAACTGAAATGCATTTACCTGGCACCTGTGTCTGACAGCAATATCATTTCATTGCCTCAACTGTTGCTGTTTGTAAAATGTTTCAGATATACAGTATCTCTGGACAGCAGAAACAGTATTGCTACAGTAAAATATTCATTAAGCCTTCACTGCACTACCGGTGAAGGGAGTTTGGTTTATATCAACAACAACAACAACACTGCATATAACCAGCCCGTTCTTATCCCCAGCTCGTCAAATATCGCCAATTTGTCATGCAGGTACATTAAACCCATATTTGGGTTTAATGTACCTGCAATGTAGACCGTCCGTGTGCCTAAACTTAACCAAAGTAACGTAGACCTTGTGCTTCAGGATAAGATGCGTGGGGGCGCAAGCCTTTGCACGTCACCCTGATACCCTCAGGGAAGGCTTATTGCGTCGATCGGCGATGCCAAAGCGTACTGTTTGAGTCTGGATAAGACGTTAGGGGCATGACAAAACATCAGCATGTGACAACGGGGTGAGAACGCCTTGATAGAACCCCAGGCAAAGTTTAAACAAAGTCAAGGTCAACTGTGTGTAGCCACAGAGGATTTGGATTTTTCTTAGCTCATACTATCCCAACTTGGAGGCTGTTACTAATATCTCTTCTATTTGCTTCTTCCACATTGTGTTTGCTTATTATAGCAGTTGAAATAAGACAGCATGTAGGAGTTAATGTATTAAACTCTCCATCTTATTGCACATCTTTTCCTCTATCATCACACCTTGCTAAGTTCAAAGTAAATTCATTAAGCTGCCCAATCCTCAGAACAGTTCATAGAGATGAACTCTTGTGTAAATGACTGCTCTAAATACTAGTAAACTAAACATATTTTGGGTTGAAGTTAATAATAAAAAGCACTTCTTTATGTTCTCCTACTAATAGCAGCTAGAGGTGAAAGGTTTTCCTCTAATCATCTGCAGGGGGTTTACTTTTTATAACCACTCGGTCAAATCAAGTTGAATAATAATGTACTGTAGTGTTGTGGTATGATTGAACAAACTTGCATGGCATTGGCAGTGTCTCAAAAAAGGTTTTAGTATCAGTGGACTTGAGTTCAGCTTTGCATGTCTTCCATGCTGACTCATTTAATCTTTCCTTCTATTATGAGCAAATACCGCAGACAAATTCTAATTACCAGTCAAAAACCTGACTTGTTAGCTTCTTGTAAATGTTCCAATATTCATCTAAATGTGGAGCATTTATGTACAAATAGATCAGTGCACAGGTTGTGAATATGGCAAGGCTTTTAAGTTTCATTAATGGCATACTGCTTTGATCTTTGCCAGTACTCCAATGAAATCTGTTTTAGTACATACACACAGACACACACACACACACACACACACACACACACACACACACACACACACACACACACACACACACAC
>JBBPCS010002866.1:0-12969 GCA_037974645.1 Hollardia meadi
TACTCTACATGTTAAGTGTCATGAGATAACTTTGTTGTGAATTGGCGCTATATAAATAAAATTTGATTTGATTTGCTCCTTGACACATGTCCGTGCAGGCAGAGTGTATAACACCTGGGCAATTTTAAAGAGTGGAGAATGCCAGTAAACCATCGGCTGATGAAGAATCGAACATTTAAGAGGCTATGTGGAACGAGCAGACTTTTTCCTCAGGAGGAGGTGGATGAAAGAAACAGCAGCAGCTATACTGGAATAATGTTTGACAGGCCGGAGAGACCATTCAAATGGGATGTCTGTGTTGTTTTGTTTTTGTAAACACCAAAAGCACTTGAGAAGTCAGCATTACAAACTGTTGCTGTGCATTTAACATAAACTCTCTATGACCCACGGTAATTAACCCCCCCCCCCCCTCCCAAAAAAAACCCCACTCAAGCAAAAAAAACAACACTTTTCTAACTTCTAAAGTCCTTAAAAAGTGCTGTGTGTATGGTAGTTGATCGTTGAGTCTCATTCCCAGGTCGGCAAATACTGACGCTTTGGGCTGGTGGCAGGCCCGGCTCACCTGTCACGGCTCGTGCCGGAAACACTAGGAAACAGGGGTTTGGACCCAAACGCAGAGATTGCAGGCCGAGCTGTTCAATTAAATGTATTTATTTTCTAACACAAAAGGCTTACGGTAGTTAGTCCAGATGATAACATAAATCTCCAAGGGGAAAGGCAAAATCCCAAAAACATAAATTAAGTCAAAAAACACAAGAGGCACTGCACACAAGGTAACATGCACAAGGTAACACGTACAACGAACTGGCAGAGACAAAAGGAAGGGCACAGACTTAAACACACAAGGAAGGGAAGACTAACAAGACGCAGGTGAAACCAATCAGGGCGGGGCGGACAATCACAAAGGAGGGAAAACTAACAAGACACAGGTGAGTGTAATTCAGGGCAAGAAACAAGAGGAAGGGACTACAAAATACAACAAGAAATAAACTAGAACTCACATCATAAGAAATACAAAGGAAATAACTAACAAATATAAACCATAAAGTCAACAACATAACAGCAAAAAAACACCATAAAACTGAAACCCTGACATCACCGACCCAAAGCGTCAGTACTTGATAACCTTGGACTGAGACTCAACTATCTTACACTATGCACCTTACAGGAAGATAATCTTACTTTTGCCACAGTCTTTTTCCTGCACATATTCCTCGGTAGTTTGGAAGGTGTATCCACTGGATTGTGGTTTCGCAGTTTTATATAGACCTTAGTGCTTTTTTTCCTTGCCTGTACAGCCCACTGAGACACTATATGTGATATTGTAGACTGATTCAGGACCTCTGAATCATTGCCATCCCACATCAGTGATTCAACTAAGGTGTATTATACAACATATAGCATAATAATGAAGTGAAATGAAATTGCAATTAAGCCTGATTATCAGGCTAGTGATATTGAGTTATAAAAACAGACTTGACTGCACTTGACTGACAAATCAGATGATATTCCTATCCCATAGGAATTTTTTACTGTTCACCTGTTAACCTACTGCTTGTGTGGCACAATGCATATTATTTTATTTTCCCAGGCTTGGATATGGAGATTTAAACACAGCAGGGTCCAGGGCCAATAAAATTAAATATAAATCAGGGTGAAACTGTCCTTGATTCAGTGGATATATCCAGTTGGGGCATCTTGTCATCTTGCTGACTATAGTCTCAATGCTACAATTTAAACCTTTTTTAAAGGAATATAAACATGCTATGTCTTATCTCCTCTATCATAGCTGATATGAGAGTGTAAAAAAGAACACATAAATGACTGACAGCTAGCAAAAAATAAACATTTCACTAATTAATCACAAAGGACATTTAATATTAGTTTTTTTTGCAACAGGGCAATGCATCTATTACAGTTTACTGCTCTCGTGCAGAGTGACATCAGCTCCCCTGTGGTCCAAATTAGCCAGTGGAGACTTCTGCCCATCATTCAGACATGCAATGTACTTGCAGCCACGGGCCAAGAAACCACACAACAGCTGCATCCACTATTGCTGGAAAACCAACAGGATGCCAAAGTCTGAGCCTGCCTTCAGGTTAAAATTACTGAAATTACTCTACTTGAACTTGAGTTATGCACACACTCAAAAGTGAAGCCAAATAGAGTAGCACACATCAAGCAAGCAATGCAGTGCAAAAATTATAAAATGGCACAACACTCCAGCCAGAAGATGACAGCTGAGTACACAGCTTACCCCGGTAAAAAAAAAAAATCAACTTTTCAAAATCTACGATTGTTACTTTTTATCCTTGTCGTCTTTAAATGATAAATCACATATTCTAGCCCTGCTGAAATGTAATTTAGGAGAATACAGTACATGACAAAACCACTGATTTCCAGCTTTGTTTTCCGACAGCCTCACCATAACGAGGCTGGCTGAATCAGTTTTGAAGTACTTGTTAATATCCACACTGGGTTGTGGGCAGGTTTCAGTTTCAAGTCCAGAACGGCTTTGGCCATGACTGATTTCATCAGCAGCTCTTTGTATTTCTTGAGCTCTAGCTCAGCATGAAGCTTTCGAGCTGTCTCACAGTTTTAAACCACTTCAGCTATCTCTGATACAGAGACACAGAAAAAAAGTCAAGGTGAATATTATGTATAGATAGAAGATAGAAAAATGTATTCTATCTATCTATAGAATAAGGCAGTACAGGGAGTTCTGCCAGACCTTTAAAGTAAGGATACTGTGTTGATTAATCACAGTTAATCTTACTCTTGCTGTTACTGCGGCCAGATATGATGCTATGGTGGGCTGCAGCTGAAATTATCTGCGCTGCTGGTTGAGCTCACAGTGCCATGGGACGAAGGGATGGAGGCAGCCCAGGAAAGGAAGATGGTGAAGTATTCAGACTTGGTCGCAGCGTGCAGGGAAGGTGGATGGAGCCTGAAGCTCAACCAACTGAACAAAGCCACCAGGGAGCTAACCAAAGAGGTGGAGAAGGCAAGCTTTTGGCTCTGCTAGCGACTCCTAAAGTACTGCAAAAAAAAAAACTGCAGTGGGTGAGATATCCCTGCTCACTGTCCATCATCAGGAGAGCAGGTGGTCCCCGGCTGATGACCCTGCAGCTAAACAAATAGGTGCTGGTGGAGGCGTGGCGAGTCTAGACCCAAGCTCTAGGTTCTCTTCAGTTTTTAAGGAATTGCCGTCTCAAAGTAACATTGTATTAGCTCTTAGCACATTTTTACTGAAGATATTGATATTTGGAATAAATCATGCAGTAACAGACACATCAGGAATGCTTTGGACTGTGTTTCACCTCTTCAATTCTCTTGAGCAAAATTCTCTTGGTATATGCTGTATTTCTATTTTATATATAATTTTTCATTGTTTTTTTTTCTTTTACTGTGATGATTCAAATTTCATTCAAACAAAACAGATATGCAAAACTTTCTAAATAGAAAAAGTGAGTACTACAGTATGTAAGCTACAGGTTAATGTTTATGATATGATGTTATATTTTGTGTTCAATGGGTTGGATAGTTTTAACTATACAATTCAGCTTTTGATCATTGTTCCAAATCCACAAATTAAAAAAATGGTCTGGCTCCAAACCCTTCTTTTAAGAACAGAAAAGCTAAATCTACTTTCAATATCTTTCAGAAAGTACATTTTATTTGAACTCTGAAAGGACTCAGTGAACGGACTCCTCTGGCTTGTTCCTGTTTCACTGTTTGTATGACAATTGTTATTATACCTCTTTGTTGTAAATAAAGTTTGGGGGGGGACCCAGTTCGTCTCTCTGCTGTCTTTATTCACTTGGGCTTGTTTAGGCTACATATCTTGGTTCATAATGTTGTGCAGCAGAGGGAATATTTTTCATCCCACACGGATAAAGGATGTTCTCACCGCGGTAAAGGATGGTTGTTTTTTCAGAATTGGGCGTTGAGAAAATCTTTATGACTGCATAGGTTACTATCAATGAAAATACCTCTAACGTTGCTCAAAATAAAAAACTTTTTTCCTTTTTTCATGTAGTATCTGCAAGACAGATATTTGTAACGTTAGCTGGGTGCTAGCAACCATATACAAAAACATACTGTATTTAATAATGATAATACCAGACTCTCTTCAACTTGGAACTTGACTTCTAAAAAGTGACAGTGACGATTTAAAGGTAAGTAGCTAGCTAGCTATGCAATTACGTGTTTGTGTTTCACATGTGATTGTGGTACTTTTATCAATTTAACTTCAAAGGTTGTTTTTTTTGTTACCTAACTGTGTTGTTAAAGAGACAGGTAACGCTAAATGATGTTGTAGTGAGAGCACAGGTGTAATTAATATCGTTATTAACCGTCTCTTATTAGGGAAATCATAATTAATGTTATTAGTTACACCTGTGCTACGCGACAAGTCAAATATTGTTGCCATAAAAAAGGACTATAAAACACAGGTATATACTTATATATTGTGCCTAACCACCAACGTGTGTGTGTGTGTGCCCTGTTAAAGGGGAATTCCAGTATTTTTAAACCTGGGCCTTATGTTTATATATTTGGATGTGTAAATGATTCATACTTACCAAAGGTCTTGGAATTGTCCAGTAAATAGTCTCAGCTGATAGTCGCAACATGGCTGCAATGGCTGCAACGTAATCCTTAGGGGCAACTCTGACCGTCCAAGTTACTTCCAGTGAAAGTTTGAAAGATTGTTACGGAAAAGAGCCGACAGCGATAGTCCTCATTGTTAGAGTAAATTCCCCTTTAACAGGTGAGTCATATTTGCCGCTGTTCATCTTTCTCTGGTATGCGTTAACCTTACTGGAACTAGTCACAGTATTTAATGCTAGTTTTTCATTGTGATGAAACTGCAGTTATAATAAGTTGTTAAGGAATTTTTATGAAAATTCCCCCAAAATTCTAGAGGGGGACCTCCAGACACTATACTCATTCTACTCAGTCAATCTCTTTTCTAATTAGTTTGATAGCCTAATTCAAATATCAAAAAGACTACACTACTACATTCAACTTTCCATAATGCACTGTAGACCCCAATCCATAGAAAGAGTAGACAGACATGGGGATATAGTCACACAGATGCTTATAAGTAACCACTGACGATTTGCTGGAGAGCAGAAGGGCCAAGCAGCCAAGTGAAGCCTTGGTAATGTGGGGCTGGAAAGCTTCTTGATTTATGCAGTGGGGTAGATGGTCCAAATGTATCCTTTTGCAATATTTATTAGACATGCACACCATCACTCTGCATTCTGAACGCAATTGTGGTGGGTGGACGGAGCACTATGCATTGCATTGCATAATACAGGGCTGTCACATACACATAATGGAGAATGGCAGTGTGATTATTTGCATAATTTCCATAAGATCATAATTTTGCACTTTCTGTACATCTAAGATTAAAGCATCTGAGAAACACCCCGTACTGAGGGGAGGGGGGAGGGGTTGCTTCTGCTGTGCTGGCAGCAGTTGTCAGACAGCTCCTGCATTAAAATAGACTTATGTATATTGATGTCTTGTCAGAGTACTGTTATGTAAACTAACACATCAGCTTCAATGTTCAATCAGTTTACAACAAATACAGACACCTTAATAAACGTCAATGTTTGCAACTACTTGCCATTGTTTTTATTAAATTATAAAGAAATCTATGGCTATACTAAACTATACTGTGAATAAATGTTTCAACAGACTTTTTGAACAGAGAGGAACCTCCAGCTGGGAGATGGTTTGCTCCAAACTAGAGCAGGCCAGGGTAAGCATACTATTCAAAACAGCTCAGACTGAAGTTCTTTTCCCATTGCCCATTCCCCATTGTCTCCTGTAAGTGACTCACGCAAATGCACATAAACTATAATGGGGGTTCTGCAGTTACGGTGTGTATAGTACAACAGTACTTTTACCATGACTGCACAAATTGAATTTGCTAATACTAAAACAAGATTACAACAATATTTCCTCTTGGTAGAAGGCAAAGTTTGTCAAGATGGCTGTTTTAAAAAATAGTGTATATTATATGTATATATCACTGCAACAGTAATTATAGTAATAGGTATGATAGGTATTATTGCATTGTCCTATGTGTATCTATATGTTTTTTTTGTTTTGTTTTTTTCCTACAATGATCGTAATATTTGGTTATTGGTTATGGTATTATATTATATTTTATATTATATATTATATAATATATTATATATTATATCACTACGAGTATTATATCACATAGTGGATTACATTTTCCTTTTTTTTCTCTCTCTTGATTCATAATGATTGTTATACTTATCGCTGCTATAATTATATCTCATAATGGGTTACATCATATATTTAGTTTATTATATATATATATATATATGTTTGTATGTGTGTATTTATATATATTAATTATTTAATTTTATTTATTTATTTATTTTTCTCTTCTCTCTCTCTAATATACTCCATCACTGGACACTGGATCACCACCGCTCATACAAACATTCAACACGCACGCACGCACACACGCACGCACACACACACACACACACACGCACACACACAATCTACTTAATCAAAGATGATATCTATCTTTGTAACTGCTCTGTGTTGCTGTCTGTATGTACTGTATGTCCATTGGACTATCTTGTTTGTGTTTTGTATCACTTTTTTTTTTTGTCACGCTTTCCAAAAAAATTTATAAATTGCCGTATTTATTTTTTGTTTCTTGGACTATTCACAGATCTCCAGAGATTCACCATCCAGTCAAGTTCTACACCAGTGTCTCAGAGTGTGACCCAGGCACCAGGCAGGGTGATTACAGGCAGGAACAAAATTTCATTTATTATCATTGTGATTTTTGAGGCCAAGTTGAAGCTCAAAAGTGCATTTCTCTGTCTCCAGTAGAGGGCACTGTGGGTGTTCATTCAGGCTAGATATGTCTTGTGCCTCTGTGTGACCAACCACTCCCCGCGTGATTACAGTGTTTGAGGAAAGCTGTTGTATTAGATTAACTTTGTGGCACTTAGTAAATAAGCTACAGGGTGGCATTACGTGTTTTTTTCACTTTTTCTTAATCTAGCTTTTCCTCTGTACCTATAAGGACAGCACAGCTCACAAAATTAATATGCATCACTTTCTTATTGATCTAACAAACCTTATCTGCAGATTAGAAGGTTGGGATCCCACTGTTAGATGCAGATGCATGCCTAAGCCTAAAGGCAGGTGTTTGTTTACTCTTGATATGTTTGTGAGTCCTGTCACTGGGATGTTGATTCAGACATGTAATCTCAAATAACTCCTGATTCAGCCTACTGTGTATTCGGAAGATATGCAGTGATGTGGCACATAAGCTCAAATGTGCAAAAATCGGTTTGAAACTGTTTGTAAGATTCTTAAATGAATAAATGAACTCCACCTACTGTGATGCAAGGGAATTGATACATCAGAGAAAAAAATATTTGAAATCTTGCAGGTAAGTCTCCACTACCACTTTCATCATCCAGTCTCTATAATGCTGTCTGTCTGAATGAGAAATGGGCAAAGGTATATTAATGGATCCTTTGTGTAGAGTAATTTCTGATTTATCTTTCTCCTTTCCCCCATCCTTTCTACCTACAACCTACCACCCCATGCCCCTATTACACACACACACACACGCGCGCACACACACACACACACACACACACTTATTTTGTACTATTTGTGTTTCTCCTCATCTGTCTTTCTTTTATGTATATAATCCTACCAGGAGTATAGAAATAGAGTTTTGCTCTTCAATTTAAATTCTCTTGCTGAGGCTTGTTGATAAAAAAAGTGTCATTTTGATGAGAACAGTCCAGCAGAATCTGTTATGCACAAAACATTATTTATAAAATACTCAACATTATCTGCAGGCAGTAATAAGACATTGGATTTACTTGGCACGTTCATTTAAATAAAATGGGGTTTATCTATGTGCGACATTGTTTGTGGATAAACTGACATTGCTGTTAATTGTTCTCTTTACTGCATTTAAGTTTTGGAGAAACTGAGGCGAATCTCTGCATGAGAGTAATTGCATAAACACTGTTGACACATGCTTATGACATATGCATACAGCGGCCTGTACTACAACGCAGGATTGGTGGTTAGTGAGGTAACTCTGGGTTTTCAGTATTACGAAGCTGGTTCACTTCTTACCGGGGTACATCGCCATGATAACTCATGCTGAACAGTTAACTTGCTCTGGAGCAGGTTATGTTCCAGATAAGAAACGCGTATAAAAGGACCGCCCACTGACCAATGAATTCACTGGAAAATGTGATTATCATTCATAGAACATCCCAGAGCTCAGTGCGCGGATCATGAGAGGTGTACTCCTGCGTAGGAGGGCCTCATCCTGTCTTTTAACATTTAACACACATTTAAATTTCTTTCCTGTCACTTCATTGTGCTTTTGTATAACCTACCAATATCATCCTAACAGACACTCATCGAAGCACTAAAGCCTTATACTTGGTGCACTTATAAGATACGAAAGCGCCGCTTTTGACCTATGTTTTTATATTTTTTATTTGCTCCCAAATCCGTTTGACACTGCCATGTTGCGGCTGAAAGTGCAAGGGCCAAAACTGTAAAAAACACAGCATAAGAATACATCTAAAAAACTCATTAATTTAAAAGAAAATATACACAAATGTTAATATAGATCTACACGTGCTCTAATGATGGGGCAGTGATATCATAAGCTAATTAAGTTACACATTTATAGTCGGCGACTCTTTTTTTTGCCAGCTGTCTTTAGCAGCTGCAGCTGTGTTACTTTTATCCTGGATTATAGCCCTATTGGTCATGCAGCAAACACCACCTCTTTCATGTGAACGCGCTCATGGATACACCTGGAAATCCTGAGTTGACTTATCGAGTTGATAACCAGCTTCATGTGACCGCTTAGCGAGACTGCGATTGTTAGGATTAGTGAAGCCAGATGATGGAAAGACATCCTGGGTATGTTGAACTCGCTTCGTAGTACAGGCCCCAGGTCCCTTCAGGAGCGCTGTCTTCAAATCTTCCTCTGATAACCGAGTTTTCTTTTTTTTGTCTGGAGCATTGGAAACGTTTCTTTGATGCTTTGTGGGTTTTTCCACCATACTACTGCATACATACTGCATTTCCCTAACATGAACCACTTGTGTTCATTATTTGTGATGGAAATTTGATGTAGCTCCACCCAACCTGCAACTACAATAAGCACAACAAACCACCAAAAGTTAAAATTGTCCAATGAAGATATAGTCCAACGTCTAACCTCAATTTAAAACCAAACCAGCCTACTGCATTTCATACTTCATAAGCAATTCAAAATATTCTTTGCTGTAAGGCTTTTCTGTGGTTTGGTCCAATTTGGGAAGGCTAATCATTTAGATGAATTCTTCCTCACCCTGAAGTTAAACTGTCCCAAAATACCTCTTACCATATTTAGCTGGTCAGTGTGGCTCAGTTGGCTAGGCCCATTTTCACCATTCAGGAACACACCTCAAGTGCCCTAGTGGCTCAGAGTAAAAAGAAACCTACTTCAGTCTTTGGTTGTGGTCCTTCTAACCTTGCTGGACATGTTGTCAAACACTACTCACTTTGTTGTTTAAAGAACATTGTGAGCACTGTGTTTGAAAACATGTCCGCCAAGGTTAGAATATAAGGTTAGAATATAAGTACAGCCACTGAATATATTTTTTATATATTCAGTGACTGTACTTATATTCATGGCATCTACCCTGCTAAATTATATTGGTTTTGCTGCTGAAAACACTTCTATACAAATCATTAAATTTGATCTAATTTAGAGTAATTTCGGGTTTTTTGTAGGCCAGATCTTGAGTGGTTAGGCATGCCATTGTGTAAATTAGCAGACATTAGTGTTGATGGAATAAAATAACCCTCTGACTTTATACTTAAAATACTGTAATTAACTTTAACTTTAATTGAAAAAGTGAAAATGTTGGACGAAATTCCCAGGGTCCTGAGCGAAAACCGAAAAATGTCACAGGAATTCCTCTTAAGAACGAAGGACGACTCTGGTTCTGTAATAGCATTGTTGCATAAAACTCAATTTTGGACCAACAGCTTTTTTGAACTTACCCATATTGTTCAACCATACACTGTCCTATCTGAATGACTACTTTGAAATGTCTTCAGGTGGACAGAGAACACTGACAAAAACCCTGCAATTTGCCAAGAGCAGAAATTCACTTAGTACTTTGCTACTTTGCAAGCCCTTGAAACATCAATGTGTGTGTGTGTGTGTGTGTGTGTGCACGCGTGTGTGCATGCGTGTTGAATCTGTTTGCCGTGCCATTATGAAGGCAATGTGTTATAAGCAGAGGAGGCGAAAGCGTGGCACTCCAGAATCCTCTGGGATCCATTACTGGCATCGCTGATGCAAGAAATAGATTCATTGTAGAAAATAATACCCTTGAATTATTAATTAGATGAGTTTTAAATCAACAGCAAACACATTGACTGCACAAAGGGAACAGGTACACTTCCATTTCTCGACAACAGAAGGGTGTAATACGAAGCGAGATTAATGGGTTAGCGAGGTATGTTGAGTCTAAAGCGTGTCGCTGAGGAGTGTCACGAAGGTGGCTCTCTTTTAACCTGGTTAGATCACCATGGTAACTTATGTTAAACTCTAAACTTATGTTTAGAGTTTCGGATTAAAGTCAGCTATTAACAGTGCTGCCCTTTCACTAATTCTTTTCCTGCGTTGTGTTTTTTGACATGGTGACATGCATGTATTCAGTTGGTGATGTAGAAAATCTTTTCATCCTGTTTTGCTTTTGATAATATCAAGACTTTAAATTTTAAAGAGTATAGCATCCATACATTAAAAGAATGTCACAAAAGTCACAGCAGCTTTGGATGATGTTTTTATGCTGAGTTCTTTCTGCTGCCAAGTCCGTTTTACACTGCTGGTACTGTAGATCAAAGAACACTGAATATAAAAATTGATTTTGTCCATTGGTATTTATCACAGATAATATTTAATCAATGAAATTAATTTCACTTTTACTTTGCCTAAAGCTGAAGTGATTTTCACGTGTTCTTCATCATGGGACACTGTCTAAATGCAGTATAATGTTTAGCTAAATATGCTGAATCAAGTTCAAAGTTTAAGAGTTTCAGACTGTAGTTGTCACGTTAGAAATAAAACTGCAGACATAAGAGTGCATTTAGTGGTGAAATTGGCTGAAGACATTATGAATTTACATGATCAGCAACTTTCTGCTGGCATTTCTCTCTTGCTTTATTTGCAGCAACATTATTGCTTTTATTCTGCAATATATGTTTTTTATATTCTTCATATCCCTCCATTATAACAACTTGTTCCTCTTGACTGAAAAACGCTGCATGTGATCACTTGATTTTGTGCGGAAGAAGATACAATGATGGACCATCCAGACTGTTAACAGCGCAAAGTTCAAAAGCCAGCATCTTTGATGGTATGGGGGTGTTTTAGTGCCCATGGCATGGGTAACTTGCACAGCTGTAATGGCACTATTAATGCTGAAAGGTACATACAGGTTTTGGAACAACATATGCTGCCATCCAACAATCTCTTTTTTAGGGACGTCCCTGCTTATTTCAGCAAGACAATGCCAAGCCACATTCTGCGCGCTTTACAACAGCGTGGCTTCAGAGTAAAAGAGTGTGGTTACTAGACTTGCCTGCCTGCAGTCCAGACCTGTCCCCCATTGAAAATTAGTGGCATTATGAAGCGCAAAATACCACAATGGAGACCTCGGACTGTTGAGCAACTGAAGTCGTATATCAAGCAAGAATGAGACAGAATCCCACTTTCAAAACTTCAACAAGTGCAATGTTTATATTTATATATATATATATATATATATGGCTTGCAGAGGAAGCAGCAAGATTAGGCAAGCCAAAGCAGTTTAAATAGCGCACCCTGTATGAGAATTGCCAATTTGATGCATAAAAGGGAATCAGCTGAGCCATTAGCTGATGTGGACTGGCTTTGAGATCAACTGATTTAGCTGGGATTGTGAGCTGATCTTGACTTGAGTGGCCTCCCTAAACTAACGCCAATCTGCTTCATTTATCTCTGCTTGAGGTAGGAATGATCAAGTGCAATTTCAATTCTTTTTAATCATTTTTGTCATAGTTACATAAAGTGCAACACCATAATTTTTACATCTACGAGCTAAGCTGGCGCTAACGTTGGCTCAGCTTGTTTCTCTGATAAGATACCGATGTTTGATGACTAAAATATTTCATCTGGTGAAAAGATACAGCGTTACTTAAAATGACCAAGATCCAAAATTGATGGTGCTTTGCTTGCTTTATTTAATAAACCTAGTTGTCACAGTGCTGGATTTTGGTGACATATTGCATTGCTACTTGCTATTTGCTCTATTGTTTTGTTTGGTTTATGGCACTATTTTTTTTCTATTTTGTAATTATATGTCAGAGGTGACTGACTGTCGCCTTTCTTCATTTAAAAGTGTCAAACCTGCTACAAAAAAGTTCTAGATTCCTTCTTTCCAAATAGAGCTATTCAAGTCATCTGGTGAAAATTGCTGTATTTTCTCATATTGCAATATATATTGTGATGTCTTGAGAGGTCGGGGGCTTTTCTCTTGGAGCTTTAGAGGTGTGGGTGCCGGCAATGAAGACAGAAAGGCTTTGCTTTCCAACTGAAATTCAGTGTATTCAGTTTTCTCTTAACAGGTCAACTTAACTCTTGCAGTCAGCAGATAAACAAAAAACAAAAAAAGGTATTTGAATCAAAACTCTTGTTCACTGTCTTCTTTGTAACACCACAAAATAACTGTTTCTCTCTGTCCACCTCAGACCTTGTCTCTCCCTCACATACACTGTTCACTGTTTTCTCCCTCCCTGGGGTAATCAGCTCATATGGTTCAGCTGGGCAGCAACCTTTGTCCTGACTGCCCTGCTGCCTATGGGTTTTGTAGTCTTTTA